>WURV02010361.1:0-13886 GCA_011762755.2 Epimenia babai
AACCCTGCAATCTAGACGCACGCGAATCTTCGCAAGTTCTTTAATCCGCAGGGAGTTGTGGGTTTTTCAGGGACGACTTCGTAGTGGGGCACCGAATCAGCGTACACCGCCCTCACGGTTCGCGGGGCATTGAAGCTACCATGATGTCGTGTGCGGACGCTTCACCCAGATCGCTAAGAAAGACGCCTTGGAGATGGCCTTCCTCGCCAAGCTCAGGGGCGAGGTTCAACCGCGATAGAACGTCGCGCCATCGCAGCCGGTGCGGATCGTGTGCGGCACGTTTCGGGGCCGGGTCGTTGAGGCGACGGTTAATCAATGCCGACATCGCCTTGCCTGTCTCTAAGCTCTCTAAGCTCCCTGAGCAGACTGAGATTTTTAAGTTCTCTAAGTTCTAAGATCAATGTCGAGCTCACCTCGGGGCTCCACCCTTCTTTGAAATCATCATATTGATCAATCTCGTTGATTAATATTTCTATATCCTCTGAAGAAATGAGGAATTGATCTAATAGATTGGCATGGTATTCAAGGCCATCGGGAAACACACGGGGTCGATTTAAACCTTCATGCGACCAATTGTTGTTGGCAGGACGTTGATCCCTCTGGTGCCAATCGAACCATATCCTACGGTGATCGTCTCGCACGAAGTTGTTCTGAATGTATTCAGATTCTTCGAGGTGGACTGATCGAAGTATAGCTCTGGCTCCTAAATCTAGATCGATCCCATCTAAATTTTTCACGCCATATCTGTTTATTAAAGCGTACATTTCATCGCGAGTGTCATTAAACCGGTCGTTTATTTGGCTCTGATTTTGCGTAAATTGTTGCTCGTAATTACTCTGATGCTGTTCCATCTGTCCGGCAATTTGTTCTTGGTATGCAACTAGTCTTTGATCGCTCCAACGCGCCTCCAGCAACTCTAGCCTAGCAACCGACTCTGCCGCATCAGTTTCGTGTTCAGCTATCTGCTGAATCGTTTCTTTGCCGATTGCTGATTGTATCTGGTCGCGTATTACCGAAAATACACTAAACCCCAGTATCAACACGATCGCAGTCGCAACCGTTCCCGCGCTCCAACCGATGGCCTTCAAGTGAATACGCTTGACTAGAAGATACTCTTCTTCAAACAGTTTCTTGATCTCTTTTAGTTCTGCATCGTTCATGTGGCACCTATCTATGTAAGAATCTCATCTCAAAATTAAAAACGATACTTTGAGTTGCGTCTTATTCTAGCAAATCAAATCTGTTTTCATCTGGCCGTCCCCATCGGCATCCGCGAAACTCCCGACGCCATCCCCGACGACGACCTTAAAGCCGCGCGGTACTACCTGATCGACGACCACGAACCACGCGACGCGGTGAGGGGCGGCGTGGCTCTAGCGTTGTTCTACATGGCCGCGCGCTACGAAGATGCCGACCTTGATCTGGAGCTGATCGACTACGCCACCGAGCAAGGCGACAAGCGGCCGGTTCACGGGGTTCTGTCAACGCTGCTGCGCTGGCACGCCGAAGATCCGCCGAACGGCGGGGAGCGGCGAGGGAATGACCGGGTTATGGAGTTGTAGGGAACTGGAATCCGTTTGTAGACTGGCCGGAGTGGGTGGGGGAGGTGTGGAGATAGGTTAGTAGAGCTGGACTACAATGCAGTAGTGTTCGCTCAATCCTCTACTTTCCAGGGAGCCATACATGATTAGTATTCTCAAAGGTTTGCTTGGCCTCACGGTGAACAACAGCTTTTTCCCCGGAGCTGAGATCAATGTTGGCGGGAATCCCACCGGTTTACTACCCGGTGTGTCGAAGGCTGTCGAGCGCTTTCAAGAGATGCTTGAGGGGCATGGCCTCAATGAGGTGCAGCTTCTAAGGTTGGTCCCGGCTGAGTGGGGATGGAATCTAGGAACGGTCGGCGAACAGCAATCTCTACTCGGGGCACTTAACACGGAGCGGATTCACTGGTTGGCCAACCTATTTGGAGTCGAGGTAAAGTGGTTGGAGGGCGCTGAGAGTCGCATCTACAATTGGCCGTCTGGATACAAGTCCCCGGCGGTGGTCGCAAGGCAAATTGAATCGTTGGGGTGGCTAGGCGATGATTTACACTTAACGGTTCTCGCCGCAGACTACAAGACAGGAGGAAATGGCTCGCTAAATCATTACACGCTGGTTTTTTCTCATCCACTTGGCGAATGGGATAATGGTGAAACGACGATCTATCGCTACCTCTGCTATAACTCAGGGCGGCTTGATTGGTTTCATCCCCCATGCTGTATAGATACGAAAGCGATTGCACGGTGGTTTTATCTCGCCGCGAATCGTGGCGCGCCAATTCCTATTGTGCCCGTGACTTACGAGCAGGTTGAGGAGGTTGCACGCGGTAATGCCTTCCCTGGCCCGCTGATTACTGAGTATATCGGTGGATTTGATCGGCTTGAAGATCGGGTTGTGCCTGGGGGAGGGCCACATTCATGTTATTCCAGCAGTCCGCATGCGCTAGAGGCAGATGAGCTAGATGCTGTGATTGAGTATTCTGCCTCCAAGGGCCTATCGTCAAGCAATCCAGTTTTGGCGTAGCCATATCCTGTATGCGGGGCATTTTTCGTGTATACGAGTCTAATCTCAGGATTCCATTTCAAATCGCTCGCCATACCCCGACTCATACAAGAGCCGAAGATCAAGGCGTCCGATTGCCGCCTGTATTTGCTCCATAGGTATCCCAAGTGAGTTCGGGAACTCGGCGCTAAAAGCGCAAACCGTTTCTCCTGATGCGATCGCCGCATCATCCCCCAGTGTTGAAACAGATTTGTCGGCGATCCCTTTGAGGGCCATAGCTACCGCCGCCTCGGCGGCGACTGGTTTGCCATCAAGGTACGTTTGGAATTTTTTTACGAACGCTGGCCCAAGCCCGTTGTTTGTCAATGTATAGGTGAAAATGTAGCCGCTTGCGTTTTGTTCGTGCCGACTGTTGCCGAAGACATGAGGGCGCACCGACAGGCGGTTATGGTGCCGCTGAATCCACATTTGATACACGGTGAGCAGGAATGCCAGTGCAGCAATCACTAGGGTTGCGATCTGAACGATCAGTTCTAGCATTCGATCTCCATAAGAAAAAATGAGGCGGCTACGAGGGGCTTTCGCTGCCCACGGCCGCGCCTGTGCGGGTAAGGGTGAGCATTCGACTCCCAATGCCGCCCGCTTCGTGACGTAGACACTGGGCTGCGACTAGCGCATCAAGGTCGTCCGCTAGAAAACACGGGTCGTCTAGCTCAACGTGGCCTCGATTTCCATCAAGTATCGCAAGGAAGGGGCCGCTCACTTCCATCGACGCTTCAAGTATCTCAGCGGCATTGGCCACGTTCATCTGGCGTAGGATCGACACCGCCTGGTCGGATAACTGCGGCAGGCCATAGCTCAAAGGCCGTAGGGCCTCGATCCCAGATACCGCACTAGCGACGATTGTCTCGATTCTCGATAGCCCCGCCATGACCTCGTCATGGTTGTGCGTAAGAACTTCACGGAGGCCGGCGGTGAGATCAGCGTTGGCTTCGATCAGTTCGACCAATTCTCTGTGCCGATGCTCTGTAAGCCACGATTTGAAGTCACTAAGCTCCGCTGTCTTACGCGAGTCGCGGATGGTCTGCCAAATGTGCAACAGCCCCGTTATCGTGGCGAGCGTCGATGCCGTAGTAAGGAGGGGCATGAGTGTTTCCCGGAAATACTGGTTGGCTCGGCGGCTGCGATCGTGTCATCTGATCTGGTGACATAGCCGCATGCCCCTGTACTGGATTCATCGGCTTGGTGCGCGGTTTGAGCGTTGAGATAGGCGCGAAGTTATCGCGTAAACTCTAATCTTGCACGAGAGAGAATGTCGGCTCCAAGTAAAGTTTCATAATCTCCGGACCAGGTCCCGTTCGCGGAGCTATCGACTGGAAGTATCCAAGTGAACTCGCGAGTGCCGCGCAAGTGCGATTCAAAACCATCTAACTGAGGGGGTTCGTTTTCAATGCTAATGCGCTGCCTGCTTTTCATTTCACTTCTTATGAATAGCGATCCGTCGGGGGCCACTGAAGCCGCGACGATGCGGTCGCTTCTTCGGAATTCAGCATAGCAGTCTCCGATCTTGGCTTCGAGTATGCCATAGATTGCGCCCTGTCCATTTTTACCATCAGCGGGAAGATGTAACACTACATCCGCATGAAAAACCACAAAGTCAGGATTTTTTATATCAATGTGCCGCCAGCGATCAAATACAGATGTTGCTCTCCATGTTCCTGAATAGCCATGGAGTAGATTGGTTGCGGGCTGACCACCCCTTATTGCATGAAGCTCTGAGGCCCAGGATTGCAAATTGAATGCGATGTCGTGCGAAAATGTCGGATCAGAAGTATAGTCTCCCATTGGAATGTAATTGAGCCCTTTGAAGTCGGAGGGCAAGTGTGCATCCCTATATCGACACAGTGCGACCCTGCTTCGAGTTAGGCGTGCGGTAATGTATCCGTATTCAAAAATTACATTTGCACGAGGGGTTTTTACATCTTCACCACGAAAGTCCGTTTTGTCATCCGGAGTGGCTACAAAAACCGCTCCAGCTATTTCTGCGGTTAACTGCCCAATTTTTTGGAATGTTATGTCACCAGACTTAAAGGCGCTAGTCCAAAGCACAGGCTCGACTCCATCGACTTGCGAGAGTACTTCTGCCACTTGCTTGGCGTGATCGATCGCCTCACTACTACTGCCGATAAATATTTTTTTCATGCCGGAAGTTCCCGCTGACGTTTGAATCTTATCTAGAGCGCAAATGAGAGGGAGGTGCTTGTGATACACATCAACGTCATTGTACCGCCTGTGGAAAAGAAAAGTGTCACTGACACTTTGAGGCGGCAATTTAGGGCTGGAATCAGCCGCAAATGGTCTACCCCGAAAAACAAAAAACACTGTATTTCGCAGTGTTTTCTAGCGATCCTGTGTTTTGCCCGATTGCCTTACGAAAGCTCTGCTCTACCACTGAGCTACGGTGGCGTGAACCGAGCATTGTAAGCGGGTCGGGGTGGTTGCCGCAACGCGGGAATCTGTCGGTTTCCGGGGGGTGCCTCGCCCTCGCTAGCGGTCGCGGTGCATGGCGGTGACGCAGACGGTGGCGAGGCGGGACATGCCCGGGAGCTTCATGAGGCCGTGGTCGAGCTTGTGCAGGGCCACGGCCAGGGCCCACCGCTCGGGCCAGAGCCGCCAGACCCGGCTGGTGACCTGGAAGTAGCGCTTCTCGACCCGGTCGAAGGGTTGGGCAAAGTCAGCGAGGTCGCGGTCGGTGAGCGGGCGTTCGTCGTCGGACATGTCGTCGATGGCGAGGGGCACGCAGCGTCGGGCCAGGCCCAGCAGCTTGGAGTTGAGGACGGGCTCGGCGAAGACAGCGCTGCCGCCGGGGTTGAGCCGGTCGTAGACCTGCTGCGAGAGGCCACCGAGGTTGGGCAGGTGGTGCAGCGCGGCGTAGCCGACGATGTGGTCGAAGGTTTCTCCGGGGAAGGCGCTTTGGAAGTCGCCGGTGACCTGGGTGCGGAGCCGGTCGGCCGTGCCGTTGACTTCGCAACGCTGCCGCACCATGGCGATTGATTGTTCGGACAGGTCGTAGGCGGAGAGCTGTGCGCCGTTGTGGGTGAGCAGGGCGGCGTCGATGCCGTTGCCTGCGGCGATCTCCATGACACGTTTTCCCTTGAGCGGGGCGAGGAGGTGGTAGTAGTACTCGCGGGGGAAGATCGTGTTGGCCGGTGGATCGGTGTAACGGAGCTTGTCGAAGTCGGAGAGCCGTGGGATGCCGGCCGCCTGTTCCTGGGCATAGTGGCGGTTAAAGAACGCCCGCTCGCGGTCGAGCAGGTCGGCGTCGGTATGCATACTGGGCTGGGGGAGGGCCTGGGTCATGGAGTGTTGTGTCGCGGTGTTGTAGCCCCCTGTGGGCTATCGGGGTTGTCGGGGAAAATGGTTGACGCGGGGGTGGGATGGGCCGATGATTATCGGAAGCCCTGCACCCGCGCGGCTATGTGTTTCGGGGGTGGCTGGGGTGTCTACTGAAAGGATCGTGATGCCTGGATTGCTCCGCGTTGTTGTTGCGGCCTGCGCCGTGTTCGCCCTCGTGTCGCCTGCGGCGGCGATTCAAAACGTGGGGGAGAATGCTCTGCCGACGATCGCGGTGAACGGGACAGCGGAGTTGGAGGCGGCACCGGACTTTATCCAGTGGGATATCGTGATTGTCCACAACGATGTCGACCCGCTGGCGGCGAAACTGTTGACCGACGAGCGTCTGGAGGCGATTTTGGAGATCGCCGACGACTTGGACATCGAGGCGGCGGATATCATCACTGGTCCGATTTCGTTGCAGCGGACGTATGAGCAGACGGATCGAGGCCGACGCGGCGCGTTTAAGGACTACGAGGTCCGCCGATCGGTGACGCTGATCCAGCGTGACCTCGACGAGCTCGACGAGATGCTCGAGAAGCTGGCGGGGACGCGAGTTGAGTTCAACTTGTCGTATAGTTCGACGCAGGTTCAGGCGATGAAAAGGGAGGCGAGGGTCGAGGCGGTCCGGGTCGCCAGGGCCAAGGCCCAGGAGATGGCCGAGGTGCTGGGGCAGACCCTGGGCCGGCCGCTACAGATCCGCGAGATTCGTAGCCGCGTGGCGGGTTTTGATATGAGCAATGCACTGAGTAACTCGAATCATGTCCGGATCGATGACGGCGGGGGCGACCTCGCAGCGGTCGGGCTCCGGCAGGGGGCGATCAGCGTGACTTCGAGCGTGAGTGTGGTCTTTGTGTTGGAACAGCCGGAGTAGTGGATGCGTCGTTTGCGTTTCTGGATCACAGGATTGACGGCGGTGCTGCTGCAGGGCGCGGCGGCGGTGGGGGCGTGCGCGCAGTCGCTGGACCTGCGGATCGACCGCGGGGTCGATGTGGCGGGTGTGGCGGACTACGATTTCTCGTGGGTGTACTGGTGGGAGGCGAACGGGCAGGCATACCTGCACGAGGCGGTGGCAGGGCGGGTGCTGCCCGATGACGGCCCGGCGTCACGTCGGTACCGGGCGGAGGCGGTCGCGGCGCTACAGCCGCTGTTGGAGGATACCGAGCCGGCGGTTCGGGAGCAGGCATTAGTCGCGCTTGCGCGGATCGGTTACGAGCCGTTGGAGCAGAAACTGATCGGCGCGGCGGGCGAGGAGCGGGCGGCAGATGTGCGCGACTCGGCGTGGTTGATCGACGACCCTTCCGAGCGGGTGCGTTGCGCGGCGTGGTTGGCGCTGGGTTTGCTGGAGACGCCGCGCTGCAGGGCGGCGCTTTCGGACGCGCTGGTGCTACCTGAGCCCGAGCAGTCTGCACGGGTCGCGGCGATCGGCCTGCTGAGCACGATTGATCCGCAGCACGTCGCGGCACTGACGGTGTTGCTGACCGACTACGACACATCGATGGAAGTCAAGCGATGGGTGGTATGGGCGGTAGACCGCCACGCCGAGGCGATCCCACCCCAGCGACGCGACGCGGTGTATCGCTGGGCGCTTCAGCGTTTGCCCAGCCCGTTTGTGATCTCGCAGGTGCTGCTGAGCGAAGATTACGCCTTGCGTCACGGCGGGACGGCCCGGCTGCTCGAAGTGATCCGCTACTACCCCGACGTCCGGGAATGGTCGGGGTACGACGCGATCCGCAATCTGCCCGAGGGTGCCTCGCACGGCTCGACGCCGCGTCGGCTGTCGATGGAGACGCGCATCGCCGCGTCGTTGATGCTCGCGCACCTCCCCCCGCCTCAGCGGCAGCGTGACCGGGCCGAGCTGCGCGAGACGCTGCACCGCCGGATGATGGCGGGCAACCGCGCGGGGGTATTGGATTTTAATCGCGGGGTGGACACGATCGCCTTTGCGCTGCACAGCGACGCGACGCACGAGGATCAGCGGGTGCTCTACGACCTGATGCGCGGGTTCACGGTGATCCCTGCGGACGAGGCGATGCTGCTTGATGACGACGACGACCTGACACCCGAGGACATGGTCAAGCGGCAGTCGGACGCGACGGTGCGTTCGTACGCAGCGCTGGCGGTGGGGCTGCTGATCCGCCGAGAGACGGAGGGGACGGCGCTGTACGACGCCTGGCCCCGCGAGCACCTGGACGGCATCGAGCTGGACCGGCTGACGCGGCGGTTCGGCGAGCGCCTAGCGCGAGCGATCGCGGACGACAAAGAGCCGATGGCCTACCGTGCGGCATGTGCGTTGGCGCTTGGCCTGACCGGCGACCCGCTGTACATCGGTAAGCTGACAGAGGAACTGGGCCGGCTGCAGGGTGGCGATGAGGCGGTGTTGGGATACGGTCTATTGGCGCTGGCGATGCTGGGCGACGAACGCGCGGCCCAGCCGGCCCGTCGGTACCTCACCCGGCCGGGTGTGGTGGTCGGGCTGGACGATCTTCTGGGTCGGCGGGCGTCGCTGCAGGCGTTGGCGGTGCTGGGGGAACGCGGGGGTGAAGACGCGCGGCAGACGCTCGCGCTGGCGTGGGGCGACGACCCGTGGATGAGTATCGAGGCCGGACGGACCACGCAGTGGTCGGGGCTGTATGACGCGATGCCGGCGATGCTGGCTGGGGCGCGGTCGGGCCGGGTGCGCTGGCGTGTGGCGTCGGCGATGTCGCTGGGGGCGGCGATGGACCGTTCTTTCCCGCCACGGATCGAGGCGCTGGCCCACGGCGCGAACTTTACGATGACGTTTGACCGCACCCCGGCCCAGCCGCAGTCCGGCGGCGGCAATACATGGGCCGATCGGCTGGGATTATCACGAGGCGATGGGGCGTTACAGCTCCCGCCGACCGACCCGGCCGAGGGTGAAGCAGGTGCCCCGCCCGGTCCGCCGGATGTGGTACCCACAACGCATTACCCCGAGGGCTGGCCACGCCGTGAACTGCATGGGTACGGCAACCCGTTCCTGTTCGAGCGGTTGTTGGGGTAGGGGCGACAGACGGAGCCCAAGCACTCACAAGCCGAGCCAGATCGCAGCGCCGGCTCGGGTTTTCGCACGCGAACAAACCACCCGAGCCGGCGCTGCGCTCTAGCCCGGCTTGTTGTTCATTTTGGTTGTGTGGTCGTAACTCGAGAGCTTCGCCTTACTCCGCGTGCATAAACCGGTCGCCGTCGCGCTCGACGCCGTGGCCGTTGGCCGCGCGGTGCGACAAGACGTGGTACACGGTCTCGACGCGATCGGGCATCTTGATCGCCTCGGCCAGTTCGAGGCAGCCCCACAACCGGCCGGGGTGCTTCTTCAAGGCCTTGAGCGCCGCGTGCTGGATGTCTAGCACATCGCCCGCTGCTTTCTTACCCGCCTCGACGCCGGGCTGGTGGTACGCGTTGATGTTCACCAGTTCCGCGTACAAACCCACGGCCCGCTCGTACAGCGCGATCAGTGCACCAAGCGTCCGTGTATCCAGCACATCGACCGAGATGGTGATGCTCGCCCGGCCTGAATCATAGAGCGCTTCGCGCGTCCCCTGCCAGAAACCCGAGAGGAAGTCACCGCTGGTGACGCCCGGCTCGACATCGATCACCTCGGGCTTCTTGCGTTTGCGTGCCGGGACCGCGTCATCTTGCAGGACGACCAGGAACGTTGCGAAGAAGTTGTTGAGCCCGTCGCGGAGCTGCTGCACGTAGGCGTGCTGATCGGTCGAACCTTTGTTGCCGTAGACCGCGATGCCTTGGTTCACGACCTTGCCGTCGAGGTCGTGTTCCTTGCCCAGCGATTCCATGACCAGCTGCTGGAGGTAGCGCGACAGCAGGAGCAGGCGATCCTTGTAGGGCAGCATGACCATGGACTTGCCGCCGAACCCGCCCTTGCCTTTGGTTTGGTGATACCACATGAGCGTGAGCATCCCGGCGGGGTTGTTCAGCGTGTCGTGACCCCGAGTGTTGTGGTCCATCTCGGCCGCGCCTTCGAGGAAGGCGTCGATGTCGATGCCCTGCAGCGCTGCGGGCAGGAGCCCGACCGCGCTCATCACGCTCGTCCGCCCGCCGACCCAGTCCCACATCGGGAACCGCGCCAGCCACTTCCCCTTCTTGGCGACCTTGTCGAGCTTCGAGCCGTCGCCCGTTACCGCGACAGCGTGCCTGGCAAAGTCCAGCCCGACCTTTTCGAATGCGGCTTTTGTTTCAAGCATGCCGTTGCGCGTCTCGGGGGTCCCGCCGGACTTACTGACCACGAGCACGAGCGTCGATTTGAGCCGGCTGCCTAGCGAGACGAGTGTGCGTGTGATGCCATCGGGGTCGGTGTTGTCCATGAAGTGGACGTTCATCTTGTCCCTGGCCGTCCCCAGGCAGTCGGCGACGAGCTGGGGCCCCAGCGCCGAGCCGCCGATGCCGACCTGCAAAACGTCAGTAAACTTTTTGCCCTTGGCTGGGGTGTGTTTCCCGCTGTGGACATCTGCGGCAAACTGCTTGATGTCCTTGAGTGTCTTGCGGATGTCTTTGGCGATCTTGTCGGTTGGCGCCAGCCGTGGGCTGCGCAGCCAGTAGTGCCCGACCATTCGCCCCTCGTCGGGGTTGGCGATCTCGCCGGCCTCGAGACCCGCCATCGCATCGTAGGCCTGGGCCATCGGCGTTTCGAGCTTCTTGAGGAAGCCGGGCGTGAATGGCACACGCGACACGTCCAGCGTCAGCCCCAGCGACGGGCAACTGCACAGGTATTGTTGGTAAC
This sequence comes from Epimenia babai, assembly GCA_011762755.2. Lineage (NCBI taxonomy): Eukaryota > Metazoa > Mollusca > Solenogastres > Cavibelonia > Epimeniidae > Epimenia > Epimenia babai. The sequence goes on from WURV02010361.1 coordinate 10,691, forward strand.
GACGCCAGAGCTTCTTGCGGTCCATCGCGGATGCGTCCTCAAGGTAGAGATGTCGGTCGGGGGACAGGCGGTCGAGCGCCGTAGAGAACTAATCGATCGTCTCGAACGGGACAATGCTGGCTTCGTTGCCAGGCCGAACCAGCAGCCGATGCTTCACGCCTAGCGACGGGTTGTAAAGCTCGGCCAAGACAAGCGGGGCGGTCTGGTCGGGGTTGAGCAGGGTGCCCACGGGGTAGGGCTCGCGGTGGCGGTTGATGAAGTCCGTCAGCGCGGCGAGGTTGTCCGTGCCGATGCGGATGGACCCGGCCTGGGATGCGTACTGCTGGTTGAGCCAGAGCACCATACCCGAGTAGCTGTTGGCCGTGCGGTTGACGAGACGGATGTCGGCGTTGCTGCGGACCACGAGGATGTCCAGGTCCGGCCCGTATGGCGCGTCCATGGGGTAGTCCATCGACGCGAGGCGGTCGACCTCGTCAGGTGACGCGGTCGCATCACGGAACGTCGAGCAGCCCGTGCCCATCAGGAGGGCGAGAGCCAAAAGCAGGGGGGCGGTGAATCGTAGAAGGGTGCGTTGCATGTGCGTCTATAATGACCGCCATGCTGACTCTGGGCAAACCGGGTAGGCGCTACACGCCGATCCCGATCGATGCGCCTTTCTACCAGGCGGGGCTCGCGGGCTACTCCGACGCCGCGATGCGGGTGGTCGCGCGCCGCCACGGTTGCCCCTACTGCATCACCGAGGCCATGCTCGACCACTTCCTCATCCAAGGCGGCAAAGGGCTTGAACATGCCAAACTCATGGCCGGGGACCACGGCCGCGCGGCCCCGCTCTGCGGCCAGCTCATGGGCAGCCACCCCGATGACATCGCCCAGGGCGCGAAGATCCTCGCCGACCTGGGCTACGACGTCGTCGATGTCAACCTCGCCTGTCCGGTCAAGAAGATCAAGAAGAAGGCCCGCGGGGGTCACCTGCTTAGCGTGCCCGACGAGGCGATCGCGATCCTCGAGGCCGTCGTCGATGCGGTCGGCGACGACGTGCCACTGACCGTTAAGCTCCGACGCAGCTACGACGACACGCCTGAGATGACCGACTCGTTCCACCGCATCCTCCAGGCCGTCATCGACTTGGGCTACAGCGGCGCGACCGTCCACAGCCGGACCGTCCAGCAGAAGTACATCGGCCCGGGGAGCTGGGACGAGCTGCGGCAGATCGTCGAGCACTTCGGGCTTCGGCGGGAGTTGGGAGTTGGGGGTTGGGAGTTGGGGAAAGGCAACGTAACGAATCCCCCAACCCCTAACCCCCAAATCCCAAATCCCAGCTTTACCCTCGGCGGATCGGGCGACATATGGGAGGCCCCCGACATCTTCCGCATGATCGAGCAGACCGGTGTCCACTGGGTCTCGGTCGCGCGCGGGTGCATCGGCAACCCGTGGGTCTTCGAGCAGGCCCGCGCGATCATGCGCGGCGACCACGCCGCCGCGCGACAAAGCCCGACCATCCACCAGCAGCGCGACGTCCTCCGCGAGCACTTCGAGCTCAGCGTCCAGCTCCATGGCGAACACCAGGCCGGCCGGATGATGCGCAAGTTCGGCATCAAGTTCTCCCGCCACCACCCCGACGCCGCCGCGATCAAAGATCGCTTCATCAAGGTCCGCTCGCTCGACGACTGGCGCAGCGTGCTGGACGACTACTACGCCGACGACGGCCCGGGTGCACCCTACGAACGCACGATCCCGGAAGAAGCAGAATATGTGGAGTGCGGAGCGCCGGTGGGGGAGGACGCCGATGCCGTCTGATCTTGTGGCCGATGCTAAGACCCGAGACCCGGAGCCCGGAACCCGTATCGCGCTGGTCGGCGACCTGCACCTGTTCTCCCTTTGGCCTGCGCCGTGGCATATGCTGTCCAAGCGCATCCTCGGGCAGTCCAACCTCTGGCTCAACCGTCGCAAGGTCTTTCGCCACCACCGGCTGCGCGAGCTGATCGACAAGGCCATCGACCTGGCGCCCGACCTGGTGCTCTGCTCGGGCGACCTGACGACAACGGCGCTACGCCGCGAGTTCGAGCTGGCCAAGCAGTACCTCACGCTGCTCGCGGACGCCGCGCCGATCGTGGCCGTGCCCGGCAACCACGACAAGTACACCTTCACGGCGGCGCGGTCCAAGCGCATGCAGCGCATGCTTCCCGGCTGGGTGCCCGACACGTTCCCACACACCCGGCCGATCAACGCCGGCTGGGACCTGCTCGCGCTCGACGCCGCCATCCCGCGTGTCAAGGACGCCGTGGGCCGGCTGGGCGCGGCTCAGCTCGAAGCCGTCGGCACGCTCCTAAAACAGCGCGACCCGACGCGTGGCCTCGTCGTCTTGTGCCACTACCCCTGCGTCGTCCCTGACGGCATCCATGAGCACGATTCGCACCGCTTGGCCGACGCACCCGAGCTGCGCAGGCTGTTGGAAGACCACGCCGCCGCCAACGCACGCATCGTCTACATCCATGGCCACATCCACTGCCCTTGGTACGTCCAGCCCACGGCAGATAACGGCCTGCCCTTCACCTGTATCAACGCTGGGGCTCCGTGCATGCTCGACCCCGACCACCCCCACGGCCAGGGCTTCGGCGAGCTGATCCTCCCCGAGGACCCGGCCGATGCGCTCACCGTCCGCCGGCACACTCTGGATTGAACCTCTGGCAGGTCGGGTGTCCTACACCGGTGGGGCAGATATTCCGGCGCAGCCGGAAGACCGCGCTTGCTGCTACAATCCCGCTTCCTCCGAAAACGATCAGGAAAACCGCGCCATGAAACGCCTAAGCCCGCTGATGCTCCTCCTCGCCGCCGCCTTCCTTTTGGCAGGGTGCAACAGCCCCAACTACATCAACGTGCCCGGGGTGTCCGGCGACATCGCCTTTAATGACGCCAACAGCTCCACCGCCGTCCTTATGGAAAAACGGGCGCTGTCGACCATCCTCGAGCAGGCCGCGATCCCCGGCGACATCGCCGTCCGCTTCCCCGAAGGCACCAGCCAGCTCACCGCGATCACCGTGGTCGCCGAACTGCCCGACAACGCCTTCCTCGACGGCCAGACGCCCAGCCAGGAGTACACCCTTGTCGAAGTGGTCAAGATCCGGGCGCGCGGTCAAACCGGCTCCGTCGATGTGATCCGCCCCGGTCAGACCCGCCCCCGCGAGCTCGTCTCCGT
>WURV02010472.1:0-23867 GCA_011762755.2 Epimenia babai
CAACCGCCGCCGCGACCCCTCGATGAAACTGCCGCCGCCGGTACCGGATTCGGTCGAGGAACACGTGGTCGGGTTTGACCTGGAGAACCAGGCGCTGGTCACGTCGTTCGGCAGCCAGGCCGCTGTCGCGCTGACCAACGGGATCCTGCTGCGCAACATCGAAGACCTGTTCGAGGGCCTCGTGAAGGCCAGCGTGGTCGCCATCGAAAGCCGCGACCCGGTGACGAGTGGTCACTCGGAACGGGTGACGATCATGACGGTGGAACTGGCAAAGGCGGTCAGCCGCAGCAGCACCGGACCCTACGCGACGGTCCGCTACTCTGACGACGAGCTGCGCGAGTTGCGGTACGCCGGGCTGCTGCACGACCTCGGCAAAGTGGCCGTACGAGAGAAGGTGCTCACGAAGGCCAACAAGCTCTACCCGTGGGAACTGGACCTCGTGAAGCTGCGCTTCGAGTTCATCAAGAAGGCCATCGAAGCCCAGCACCTGCACGGCGCGTTGACGCAACTCCGCGATCTACAGGTGCCCGGAGACGAATTGCCGGGGTTCCTTACGGGTCTGCAGGAAGCGCTGGATGAAGACCAGGCACTGCTCGACGACTACCTGCAGACGATTGAAACTGCGAACACGCCGACCGTGCTGAAGGAAGGGGTTGGCGGCGACCTCGATGCGCTCCAGGAGTTGACCTACCAGGACACGCGCGGCGATGTGCACCCCTACCTGACGCGGGCCGAGGTGTATTCACTGAAGGTGCCCAAGGGCAGCCTCAACCCTGAAGAACGGCTCGAGATCGAGAGCCACGTGGTGCACTCGTACAACTTCATCAAGGAAATCCCGTGGACCCGGGACCTGAAAGAGGTGCCGGCGATTGCGGTCACGCACCATGAGAAGCTGAACGGTTCCGGATACCCGCGCGGCCTGACCTCCAGCGAGATTCCGCTGCAGGGCAAGATGATGGCCGTCGCTGACATCTTCGATGCGCTGACGGCTGCCGACCGCCCGTACAAGAAGGCGATGCCGGTGGAGAAGGCGCTGGAGATCCTCGGCTACGAGGTGAAGGATGACCACCTCGACGCGGAACTGGTGCGCATCTTCATTGACGAGCGCATCTACGAGCACGTGATCGGACGCACGATCAGCACCGAGCGGCGCAAGAAGGGCTGATCGGAGTCTGCGCCGGTGCCGCTCAGGGTGTCGTGTCGGCGGCGGGCTGGCGGATTCCCTGCATGAGCGATTCTCCCGACAGCACCTCGAGAATCTGCACCACGCGGTGAACGTTGGTGTGTCCACCGAGCACGAACTCCCAGCCCCGACGACGCAGCGCTGGCGATGACAGCGTGTCGATATCGCGGACCACCTGCTCGAAACTCGCCGGGTCACGGGGATCAAAGAAGTGGCAGAACTCGTCGATGCCGCTCACACGGGCATGGTCGGGCGTACGGTTCGTGACCAACGGTCGGCCGACAGCCAGCGTCTCCATGTTGCGGATGTTGAAGTCGTCGGCAATGCTGATGTTCAGGCAGATTCTCGACTTCGCCATTCGCTCGAACGGTCGTTCCCGGTCTTCGCGGAGGAAATACTCCAGGCCGAGCTTGTCCAGAACGGGAATCAACGAGTCCACCACGGACCGACGACTGGGAAACCCGGGGTGGAGAACACCGTATTCCGCGAACGTGAAGCACACGTCATGTTCGAATGAATCGGGCTCTGCGGGCGGGTTCGCGGCCAGACGCGGCAGGGAGAATACGGAGTTCGCCTCGTTGGTCGCGTAGGTCGAGCAGGGCAGCCAGCGGACATCGCGGAATTTGCTGAACTTGTCGAGATACTCGCCGTGCGCCAGGAACAGAGTATCGAAATACTTTGCAACTTTCAGTTCCTGGACGCGGCAATTCTCGACATGACTGTCAATGAACCACGCCGCTTTCGGGCACTTCAACTTGCGAAGCTTGAGCTTGCGGACGTTGCGGGCCTGGTTCGCATAGAACTGGAAAATCGCGAAGTCCGGCGGGTTCTCCTCCACCGCCTTCTGCAGTTCGTCACGTTTTACGTACCCCCCCCAGGGGACGATCGTTACATCGACTCCCTCAGGGAAATATGGTACCTCCTCGGGGAGGATCGGACCGGCTACCAGCACGCGCATCGAGGGACCTTCAGACCGGTGACCCGGGGCGATGGACCACCCTCCATTTCGCCTGGTGCCTTGTCAAGCCGGGACCAGCGCCGGGTGACCGCGCCGGGCTCCCGGCAGCACGGCTGCCACGACGACGGCGCATCTTCGCAACATGGCTCCTGTCCCGGAATGGAAGACCCGGTCCGGATTCAGTATTTCCACGAGGCCTCATATGTATGACCTGGCTGTCGCATATCGAGTGTACCCCGGACTGTCCACGGCTCCGCACGGGTTCACTGGCGACAAGCTCTCCATGGCGGAACTCTGCCTCCGCACGTTCCGCGAGTCCCTGGGCAGCCTGCGCGCGCGGATGATCGTGTTGCTGGACGGATGCCCGCCGGAGTATGAAGAATTTTTTCGCAGGTACTTTTCCGATGAAGACCTGGAATTTCTCCACCTGTCGTCAATCGGGAATCTGGCAACGTTCCGCCTCCAGATGGAGCTGCTCCGCGACCAGACCGCATCCGAGCGCGTCTATTTCGCCGAGGACGACTACGTCTACCTCCCGGGCCTGTTCAGCGAGATGCTGCGCCTGATTGACGACCGATCGGATGTCGATTTCGTCACGCCGTACGACCACTCCGACTACTACAACCGCCCGAATCACGACCTGCCCGGCCACATGTGCGTCACACCGAGGCGTCACTGGCATACCGTCAGCGCGACCTGCATGACCTTCCTGACGACCCGCTCCCGTCTGGCGGCGAACTGGTCCGCGCTGTACAGCTACACGACCGGCAATCTCGACTATTCGATGTGGCTCGCAATCACCAAGTCCATCGTGACCAACCCGATTGCTACGCTGCGCACCATCCGACGAGCGCCAGCATTCACACGATTCGCCCGCAAAGCCTGGAGCCGGACCTGGAAGCAGATTCTGTTCGGGCGGCGGCGCAAGCTGTGGGCGCCGGTGCCGGGTATCGCCACCCACATGGAAGCAAATACTCTGGCGCCTGTAGTCGACTGGGAGCCGTTCTGGATGGACTCCCGATCGGACGGCGAGTGATGGTGCCCGATCGGGCGGGGCTGGTTCTGACCCGCGATCTGTTGTGACCGGACGCATTGCCTACACCTGCGGGACCGGGATCGCGTTGCCGACGATGGTGGTGCGGAACGACGGGCTGGAACGGCGACTCGGTCTGGAAGCCGGCTGGATCGAACGGCGCACCGGGGTCCGCGAGCGCCGAGTGGCGGCCGCCGGCACCGGCGTGTCAGACCTTGCGATCACCGCGGGACGCGATGCGCTCGAGCAGGCCGGCATCGCACCGACCGACGTGGATCTCGTATTGCTGGCGACAAGCACACCCGACCAGTTGCTGCCCCCGACCGCGCCGTTGGTTGCGCATTCACTCGGCATCAACAGCGGCGCCATGGACGTGGCGGCCGCATGCAGCGGATTCGTGAACGCACTTGCCCTTGCGCACGGGCAACTCCAAACCGCAGCCGCGCGGGCGGTCCTGGTGATTGGCGCCAACCTGCTGTCCCGCCGCGTGAATCCCGACGACCCGGCTACCGCGCCGATTTTCGGCGACGGCGCCGGCGCGTTGGTTCTGCAGGCCGCTACCCGCGGCACCCGTATTCACTCTACCGTGGCTCGCAGCGACGGCTCCCAGCAGGGCCTGATCCACATCCCCGCCGGTGGCAGTCGGCAGCCGCTGACGGTCGAAGCACTGGAGCAACGCGCCCACACGATGCGGATGGACCACGGCGATCAACTGTTCCGCGTCGCCGTTCGCGCTATGGCCGACTGCGCGGAACTGGTACTCCAGCGGGCGGCCCGACGCGCGGATGATGTCACGTGGTTGATTCCGCATCAGGCCAACGCGCGCATGGTGCGTCGGGTCGCTGCGGAGCTGCAGATCCCGTTTGACCGCCTGATTCTCAACGTGGACCGCATCGGCAACACCTCCGCTGCCAGCGTTCCGATTGCGTTGCACGAAGCGGTAGCCGATGGGCGGATCCGCACCGGCGACACCGTGTTGCTGACGGCGGCCGGGTCCGGTCTCACGGCCGGTGCGGTGTTGCTTGAATGGTGACTGCCTCCACTGATTCCGTCCGCCCCGCACGCCCGCGCCGCAACCATTCCGTGCGACGGCGGCTCGGATTTGCGCTCGTCCTCGGCGCCTGCGTTCTGGTGCTCCTCGAGTTGCTGCTGCAACTGGCATGCGTGCTGCTGCCGCCGGTGGAGCACGTGCTGGGTCCAGACGGCGCGCCAGCCGTCGTTGATGACGACACGCTCGCGTTCCGACGGAATCCCGCCCTGCCCGACTACGATGAGAACGGCTTTCGCAATCCGCGCCGGCTGGAACGTGCCGACATCGTCACGCTTGGCGACTCCCAGACCGAGGGCGTTCGCGTTGCCGTCGAGAATTCGTGGCCGCAACGCATCGGCGCGCTCACGGAACGCAGCGTCTACAACTTCGGGGTCGCCGGCTACGGACCCATGCAACACGCTGCGCTGATTGATCGCGCGCTGTCGATGGATCCGCAGTGGATTGTGATCGGTCTCTACACCGGGAATGACCTCGCCGATGCGTTCCAACAGGTCGTGATCGAACAGCGCATGGCCGACCTTCTCGGCGACGCATCCACACGCGACGATATGATGGCGCTCAACGAGTCACTTCCACCACCCACGGAGGCGTGGCGAACCGCGATGCGTGCATCCGGATTCTTCGACCAGGACGAGCGGGGGTTCATCGAGTCGAGCCTGAAACTCCATGGCCTGGTCCGCGCGCTCGTGCGTGCGTGCAGTGACCCGCCCGGCCCACGCGGAGATGATCCGCCGGCCGACTGGACAGTCGCGAAGTCGCGTGCTGACGCCGTGGATGACCAGATCCTGATGGCGATTGAAGCGGATGGCATCCGCACAGTGCTGACGCCGCGCGCCCGGCACGTTGTCGTGGACCGGACAGACCGGCGCATCGCGGAAGGATTCGAAGTCACATGCCGGGCGTTGCGTCACATCCAACGCACGGTTCGGCACGATGGGGACCGCGCGCGTGTGTTGGTGGTGGTGATCCCCACGAAGGAGCGCGTCGTCGGGCAATGGCTGGCGCGCACGCACCCCGACATGCTGCCCGACCCGCTGCCGCAATGGGTAGCGGACGAAGGCGCGGTGATTGATCGCTTGCTGGACGAGGCGACGGGCCTCGGGTTCGAGGCGATGGAAGTGGCAACTTCCCTGGTCGATGCGCTCGTTGCCGGAGAGAATCCGTACCGCGAAGACGCCGACGGACATCCGCAAGCAATTGGCAACCGCGTGATCGCGGAGGCAATCGCCGGACGCATCTCTCGATAGGGGCTGCTATTTGCCCACGCAGAACGTGCCGAAGATGCGGTGGAGGATCGCTTCTGACGCTACGCCGGTAGCCGGGTCGAGCGCGAGCAGGTCAGCGAGTTCGCGGTCGGCTTCACCGAGTTCAAGTGACGCGAGTTCCAGAGTCGCCGCATCAGCCGCCAACGGAACTGCTCGCAGCAACGCCTCTGCCGCGGCTTGCAGGTGCGAGGTCTGGCGAGCGGTGCCGAATGCCACGCTGTCGACGGTCGATTCGCCGTCGGCCAACACCACGCGGATTGCCGCGCGCATGTCATCGAGCCCGCTGCCATCCACCGCCGATACCCGTATCGCGTTCTCATACTCCCACGCAGCTGGCAGATCGGCGTGCGTCTGCACGATCAACCCCGGCGCCAGTCCGTCGGGCACTACCAGCGGCGCCATCGGTCCCGGCCAGCACCAGACCAGCAGCGCGCAGTTTCCGGCCAACCCGCGGGCGGCGTCCTCGGCCCACCGATCCACTTCGGATGCCGTCGCTCCCGGTTCCCGGAGGCCAGCGGTATCCCACAAGCGCACCGGCGGGTCGGTCAACTCGGCCGACAATGCGTCGCGTGTGGTCCCGGCGTGACGGGTCACGATTGCGCGTCGGTCACCGACGAGCGCGTTGAACAGGGACGACTTGCCCGCGTTGGCCGGGCCCGCCAGCACCACGTCCGGCAACTCCGCATCGGCCGTCGTGGCCGCCACGCGTTCAGCGATGGCGGCGAGTTCATCCCGCAGCGCGGCGACTTCCAGCGTCAGGCGCGGGGGGTCGGCCACGTAGATCAGGTCTTCGTCGTCCGAGAAGTCGAGCGCCAGTTCGCACCGGCCGAGCATGGTCTGCAGTTGGTCCCGCCACTCCGCCACGCGCGATGCCAACCCCACCGCGGAATCCCCGCCGACAAGCGTGGCCGCGTGGACCATCGCGGTGGCCGGCTCGCGTGCGGCAATCAACGCGCCGACAGCTTCCGCCCGCGGAACGTCCATCCGACCGTTGAGCACCGCGCGCATCGTGAACTCGCCAGCGGCGGCGGCGCGCACGTGAATCGGCTCGGCATCGGTCACGCCCGCAGCGGAACCGGGGTCGGCATCCGTCATCTCGAGAATCGTCGCGACCACGGCTTCGACGATCGGTCGACATCCCGGCACATGGAACTCGATCAGGTCGTCGCCGGTGTACGAGCGTGGCGCAGCGAATCGGAGAACCAACGCGGGCACGACCGGCCAGCCGGGCAGATGGAGCGGGGCCGTGGCGGACCGGCCGGGGTCGGGCAGAGCGGCCGTGCCGTCGAGCAGGTTACGCGCGATCCGCACGCTGTCCGGACCCGACAGGCGCACAATGCCACGCGACGCCGATCCTGGCGGCGACGAGATGGCAACGATGGTGTCAGCGGGATTCACACTCGGCGATCAACGGCCGGACGCGGCGTCCTGCTCGGCGGAACGGGCGATCACGGCCTGGATGACCACGTCGGACAGCCCGGCGCGACCCAGCGAAATCACCAATGCGGGCGTCACCTCGAAGTCCACCCACGAGGCCTTGATCACGGCCAGAATCGTGGCGTCGCTGAGGCCAGCTTCGTGCATCTGCGTCAGGTCATCCTTCGACAGCTTGCGCGTGTTCGCCGGTGGCTCGGGGCGTGTTTCCGGCATCGGCTCGGGTTCGGGCAGCGGCTCCAGTTCCGGCTCCGGATCGGGCTCCGGATCGCTGGCGACTGCATCGTCCGGCGTTGCCGGCGGGGTCGTGACGTCTGGTTCGGTTCCCGGCTGCGGATCGGTTTCCACAACGTCGGGGCCGGGATCGGTATCCTGCGCGAACGGATCGGGGTTGGTCTTCCAGTCGCCCTCCGCTTCGGCCTCGGCATCCGCGGCGCGAGCCGCCACACCGTCCGGACCCGGATCAATCGGCCCTTCGACCATGCCCGGTTCGCCCGGTTCGGAAGCAGCCGGGTTCTCACCGTCGCCTTCATACGGCGCCGACTCGATCACCATGCCGGGTTCCGCGCCGTCGTCGTACGCCGGCTCGTATCCTGGTTCCGGCGCCAACTCGTAGGTGCCGGTCACGCGCGGCTGCGGGCGACTGTACGTGACGTCGCTCGTCGACCGGCGATGGTTGGGGTACGAGCAACCCGCCACCAGCAGCGCCGCGGCGCCGAGGAGCAAGACGGCAACGAGGTGAGGCCGCGTGTACCGCGTGCTTCGCCAGTTTCGGTAAGTCAGCATTTCCGGAACCTCCAATCGGTCGCCGGGACGCAGCGAGCGGAGTGACAAGTCACCGGTTCCTTGCGAAGCCGGTACCGTCCTGATTATAACGCGCCCAGCTGTCGGAGCGAAACGCCACACCCCGATCCGGGGCATTCGGCCGGACAGTCGCATGACCGATTCCACCGGCCGCACGACGGCAGACCCCACCACGAGTACGCCCGCCACCGCTCCGGCGTGGCTGGCGAACCTGAATGCCGATCTCGACGCGGTGGCCGATGCGGGCACGATCATCGACCGCAGCACCGTCCGACGCCGGCTGAGCGTGGTGATCCCCTGCTACAACGAAGCCGCGACGTTGCGTCAGATCGTGGCGAAGATCCTGCGCGAACAGCCCAACCTGCTGGGGCTGCAGCTCGAGATCGTGCTGGTGGACGACCACTCCACCGATGGCACCACCGAAATGGTCCGCGAGATCGCCGCAGCCAGCTACGGTGACGGCCCGGACGACGAAACCATCGTCGTGCGTGCGACCCACCACGACAAGAACCGCGGCAAAGGCGCGGCCCTTCGTACCGGGTTCGAACTGGCCACCGGCGACATCATCCTCGTGCAGGACGCCGACCTCGAATACGACCCGGCCGATTATCCGCACCTGATCCGCCCGATCATCGATGGCGTGGCGACTGTGGTCTACGGCAGTCGGTGGCTGAACCGGCATCTGTTGAAGCTGAAGACGAACCTGTTCTTCCGCCTTGGCAACGGCGTTGTCACCTGGTTCACCAACCTGCTCTACCGCAGCCACATCACGGACGAGCCGACCTGCTACAAGGTCTTTGACGCCGCATTCCTCAAGGGTCTGCCGCTCAAGTGTCGGGGCTTCGAATTCTGCCCCGAAGTCACTGCAAAGACACTCAAGCGCGGCGTGAAGATCTGGGAAACACCCATCTACTACTACCCGCGCACGATCGCTGACGGGAAGAAGATCAAGTACCGCGACGGGGTTGTCGCGCTGTGGACGCTGCTCAAGTACCGCTTCCGCGATTGATCGGTTGATCGGTCGCTGGTCGGAACCAGTCCAGCCGAAACCAACGCAGCCGCTCGTCGGTGAGCGGCTGGACACCGCGCCGTGTGTGTTGGTGGCGCGGTCGGTCACGTATTGCAGCAGGTCGCGTTCGAATGCGGTCCGCGGCAGGTTGGGTCAGGTGCAGCCGGAAGGAGGCCGCAGAGTGAATCAGCGTTCGCGGCGGACAAGGTCCATGGCGATGACGACGGGAATCAGCAAGAAGGCGGTAAGGCTATCGATGAACTGTTTCATCATGTCGAGCTCCAGGATGCACGAGTTGGTTGAATTAGACAAAAGAGACATTGCGATCATGATGCCCAAATCGCCGGTTTGGCTGAATGTGTAATCCGTTGATACAAAAGGGAAAAACGCAGAACTGACACGAACTCCCGTCTTCAGACTCGATACGGTTCGGTAACACCCGGTACCGTGGAGTCACAACCAACCCGTAGGGAACTCATGCTCTCCCGTGCCCGACAGAAGGAACTCGGCGCGCTCGCCAACCGGCATCAACGGCGCAAACGGCGGGAGGTGTTGCTGGAAGGGCCGGTGCTGATTCGCACGGTACTCGGCCTGTTGCCCGGGTCGGAGTGGCGCATGCATTACCTGGTGGTGGCAGACACCGCGCTGGATGATGCGGCCGTCGCCGAGGTAGTGGAGACCGCGAACAGCCACCAGATCGAAGTCGACACCGTTCCCGAGGCCGACCTGCAGATGTGGGCCGACACGCGCACGCCGCAGGGGGTGCTGGCCGTGGCCTCGCGGCGTGATGAGGTGTCGCTCGCGTCGGTGATCGAATCGGCCATCGACAGTCGCGATTCTCGATCGCCGATCCGCCTGCTGATTCTCGATGGCGTGCAAGACCCCGGCAACGTGGGGACGTTGATCCGCTCCGCGGCGGCGTTCGGAGTCGGGGCGGTGGCCCTCTGCATCGGTAGTTCCGAGTTCTCCAACCCGCGCGTGCTGCGCGCCTCGATGGGGGCGGCCTTCCACCTGCCGGTGGCCAATCGGGTGGACCGCGCGGACCTCGCGGCCGGGTTGGCCGACGCCGGGTTGCCGCTGTGGGTTGCCGACACCGGCGGGCAATCCATGCGGGAGGTGGACTGGTCGGGTCCGGTGGCACTGGCCCTTGGAGCCGAAGTGGCGGGGTTGTCCGATGCGCTGCGGTCCGCCCCGTCGTTCGCGGGCAGGGTCTCGGTGCCGCAGCAGCCGGTGCCGCAGAGCCTCAATGTGGCGATGGCGGGGTCAATCCTGCTGGCACACTCGTACCGCGGCTGATCCTTCTTGTGTTTTTGTGTGTAAGATCCACTCGGCCGGACCGTCATCACCTCGGTCGCTCTGGCGGCTCCGTCCCCGTATACGCCCTCACGCTCGCCCTCCAAACGGATCCTGAACGTCGATGTTTTCACGCACCATCGCACGCCAGTTCGTCGTTGTTCTCTGTGGTCTGTTCGTCTTCGCTGCCTCGTGGGTCACGGCTGGCGAGCACGAGTCGGACCACTACCGGCTGCACACCGTGGGCGAGCGCGCGGAAGCCGAGGCAGCCGACATGCTGGCCGTGCTGGAGCAGGCATTCGACCTCTACAGCCACCACTTCGGCGGTCGCAAGCCGCAGCTCGGGCGCGACGAGAAGCTGGAGGTGGTCTTCACCGATACCAACGCGCAGTTCCGCGAGGAGCTACAGAAGCGCGGCCTGCGCCCGATGGATGCGGGCGGCTACTACGACCCGAACACGAAGGTGGCGTTCGCCTGGCGTCAGCCCCAGGAGTACGACACGCGGGCGTTGTTGATCCACGAGTGCTCGCACCAGTTCCACTACCTGGCCTGCACCGGCAACCGTAGCCCGAATGCCAACTGGTACACCGAAGGCATCGCCGAATTCCTCTCCAACCACCTGTGGGACGGCGAGAAACTGGTGTTGCCGTCGCGGCCCTGGGTCACACCCAAGAACAACCTGAAGAAGGCGCTCGACACGTTGCGCAATGGCGCAACGTTGCGCGGCATCGTCACCGGGCAGACGGGCAGCTATCCGGAATGGTGGGCCTTGTACCGTTTCCTCATGCTGTCGCCGGACCGCCGGATCCGTCGTGGCTTCGAGGAGTTTGCAAAAGCGGCTGACGGCCGGCAGTTTTCGGTCGAGCTGCTGGAGCGGCTGTTCGGACCGATTGACGACCTCGACGCGAAGTTCCGCGAGTGGCTGGAAGCGGACCAGCAGGAGATGCTGCAGGTCTGGGAGTACTGGCGCCAGTTGCGTCCCGACACCCTTACCGGCAAGTGCGGCAACGTCGGGCTGTGTGTGTTCCGCACGCCGGACGTGCACACGTTGGCGGCTACCGTGGAGCCGATGGAGGACCGGTGGACCGTTGGCCTGGTGCTTGGCTACGTGGATACCGCCAACTTCATCATCGTCAATGTGATCAACGGCCGGGAACTGCGCGTGGTCGGCTACGTGAACCGCTCGTGGGTGACACTGAAGTCGCAGCCGTTGGAGCTTGCGCCCGGCAAGGCGTTCCGCATCGAAGCGCATCGCGCGGATGGCAAGGCCGAGATCCGGATCAACGACGAACCGGTTGCCACGGTGGACCTGCCCGACAACCTGCAGGGCAAGCCGATGGGTTTCACGGCCGAGGGTTGCACGCCGATCTTCACCCGCATTCGCTGGGCGCCCGACGGCCCGGCAAACGGCGGTGACGAAGAACGAGCCGGTGGACCGTCAGCCGAACGGACCGATGGCGGTGAACAGCCGGATGGGCCGCAGTCGGAAGCCGAGGTACGCAAGCTGCTGCGCTCGAAGGCCGAGCCGGTGGACCGTGAGGACATGCCGCTTGGCGACGCGCTGGCAGCGGTTGCTGGTGGCATCCCGCTGCAGATTGACGAGTCGGTCGCCGAACGCGTCGCGGCCATTCACGTCCACCTTGTGGTCACGCGCGGCACAATCGACAGTGCGCTCGAGGATCTGCTCGACGAGCACGATCTGGAAATGCGCGTGACCGATACCGGCGTGACCATCACCGGCGTCCGCGCCCGCTTCCCCCGCGGCAGCGACCAGCACGCCCGGTTCGTGGAAATAGCGGCCACGCTGCTGCCTCGCAGCCACCGCGCGTTGAAGGCCGACACCGTCACCGCCGCTGTGCGTGAACTCAGCGACCGCGACGTCGATCGCATGGAACGGCTGCTGCGCCACCTTCGCCGCCAGTCGGACGACCAATTGCTGCGCGACCTGCTCGACGAACTGCGCGCCGCGAAGGGCTGACGGACCGGCAAGCGGGATCAGAAGAAGCCGAGTTCCAGACGGGCGGACTCGGTCATCATTCCGGGGTTCCACGGCGGGTCCCACACGATCTCGACCCGGCACTGGTCCACGCCGTCGACGGTCATCACCTTCTGCTCCACCTCGGGAGGCAGCGTGCCGGCAACGGGGCAGGCGGGGCTGGTGAGCGTCATCTCCAGATCGACCGCCGCGTCCTCGCCGATGTCGATCTTGTAGATCAGGCCGAGCTGGTAGATGTCGACCGGGATTTCGGGGTCGAAGATCGTCATCAGCACATCGACGACGCGGGCGCGGACGTCTTCGGCGTGGAAGTCGCCGGTGCCGGAGTGCACAACCTGGTCGCTGATGCCGTTGGCGAGTTTCTCGCGTTCATCGCGGGCGATGGGGCGCAGCTCCGGGTCCTGGTCGGCCTCGGGGCCAGACACCTCGGGCGTATCCGGGTCGGACGCGGCAGCCGCGGCCGCTGCGCGTTGCGAAGCCGACTCCGGCGAGTCGGGTGTCGGCGCGCACGATTCGTCCTTCGACGCTTCGGTTGGAGCGGACGGGTCGGGAGTAGTCGACGGGTCGGTCCCGGCGTCGGCAGCGGCCGGAGGGGTCTCCTCCGCCGGCTCGTCGGTGGGCTGATTGTTCTTCTTCTTCGGGCGGAAGCGCAGCATGCAGTGTCTCTCGAGTCAGTCAGTCAGTCGCCGAAGATGGACTTCACGGTTTTCAGGCCGCGCGCGAACGCGTCGACCTCGGCCAGGGTGTTGTAGAACGCGAATGACGCGCGAGCGGTGGCACTGACGCCGAAGCGATGCATCACTGGCTCGGCGCAGTGGTGGCCCGCCCGGATGGCGATGCCCTCGCGGTCGAGGATCGCGCCGATGTCGTGCGGGTGGGCCTCATCCATGGTGAACGAGAGAACGGCCGCCTTTTGTTCCGCGGTTCCGATCAATCGCAGGCCGTCTATCTCGCGCGCGGCAGCGGTCGCCGCTTCCAGAAGGGTGTGTTCGTACGCGGCGATGGCGTCGAGCGCGATGCCCTGCAGGTAATCGATGGCCGCCCCGAGGCCGATCACGTCGGCGATGGACGGGGTGCCGGCTTCGAATTTGAACGGCACCTCGTTGTACACGGTGCCATCGAAGGAGACGGACTTGATCATGTCTCCACCACCCTGCCACGGCGGCATCGCTTCCAGCAGGTCGAGCCGGCCGTAGAGCGCGCCGATGCCGGTGGGGGCCATCATCTTGTGCCCGGACAGCGCGTAGAAGTCGGCACCGAGTTCCTGCACGTTGACCGTGGTGTGGGCGGTCGCCTGCGCGCCGTCTACCAGCACGACCGCGCCGCGTTCGTGGGCGAGGCGGATCACCTCGGCGACCGGGTTGATCGTGCCGAGCGCGTTGCTGACGTGGCCGATGCCCACGAGTTTCGTCCGGTCCGTGATCAGGGCGGGTAGCTCGTCGAGGCACAGTTCGCCAGCGTCGGTGATCGGAATCACCTTCACGACGGCGCCGCGCTCCTGCGCGAGCAGTTGCCACGGCACTATGTTGGAGTGGTGCTCCATCGCGCTGACGAGAATCTCGTCGCCAGCTCCGATGTTCGCCCGGCCCCAGCTCTGCGCCACGAGGTTGATCGCTTCGGTGGTGCCGCGGGTGAAGATCACCTCGCGCTCGTCAGCCGCGCCGATGAACCGGGCCAGCTTCTCGCGGGCGTCATCGAACGAGCGGGTGGCCCGTTGACTCAGTTCGTGAACGCCGCGGTGTACGTTGGCGTTGTCACGCAGGTAGAAGTCGCGGATCGCGTCAATCACCACCAGCGGCTTCTGCGTAGTGGCGGCGTTGTCCAGGTAGACCAGCGGCTTGCCGTGGATCTCCTGCGCGAGAATCGGGAAGTCCGCGCGGATCGCGTCCACGTCCAGCGCCGGCTTGTCGGTGGCAGGCGTCGTGGTCATCACTCTTCCTCCGGGTTGCCGTCTGCGTCGATGCCCATACCGAACACCAGGCGGTTGCCGTCGGGGTCCTTCACGTCAAAGTCGCGCATGCGATACGGCTGGTTGGTGGGCTCGGTCTCCAGCGTGCCGCCGCGTTCCTTGATGCCGGCTGCGTACTCGTCGATACCGCGCATGAAGATCATCGCCTGCGACTTGCCCACACGGTCATCGTGCAGCTTCGACAGGTGGATCGTCGCCTTGTTGCGACAGACTCCGGCGTAGGTCGGCGGCTCGCCACTGTCGGCCTCGGGCCAACTGAAGCTGATCTCGAAATCCAGCACACTCGTGAACCAGTCCATCGCGGCTTTCACGTCCGTGACGTGAAAGACCGGGACCGCTTCGAACATGCGAGTGGGTTGCCTGGGTGGCGGTGCCGCCATGGGTCACTCCGGATCGGGATCACAGACGGTGCTTGAGGCGCTCGATCAGCTCGGCAGTCAGGAATTCGCGTACCGGCTCCAGCGGGAAGTTGTCGATCACCTCGCCAGCAAAGCCCTGCGTCAACAGCGTGGTGGCAGCCGTCGGCGTGAATCCGCGGGAGCGCAGGTAGAACGCGGTCTCGCCATCGGGCGGACCACTCGTCGCGCCGTGCGTGCAGCGGACATCGTCGGCGTAGATCTCCAGTTGCGGCATCGCATCGATGTGGGCATCCCGCGAGAGCAGCAGGGTGTGGTTCCCCTGGTCGGCATCAGTCTTCTGTGCGTCCTGGAACACGACGATGCGGCCGTAGAACACCGCGTGCGCCTTCTCGTCCAGGATGTGCTTGTACAGCTCGTGGCTCGTGCAGTGCGGCATCGCGTGATCGAGATGCGTGTGGTTGTCCACCACGTCATCGCCGCCAGCGAGCACCAGCCCCTGCATGCCGACGTGACCCTGCTCCCCGTTGAGGCGCACCCGCAGGTTGACGCGAGCGAGCGGCGCGCCAAGGCAGGCGTTGTAGGTGTTGAGCGTGGCGCCGGTCTCCACCTGACCACCCAGCGTGTGGATGATGTGGCCCGTGTCGGTATCGCGCTGGATGCGGATGTATTCGACGGTGGCGTTGGGGGCGACGTCGAACTCCGTCACGGCGTTGGTGAAGGTCTTCGCCTCGCCGGTTTTCGTCAGCGTGACAAGGCTCTCGACGATGGTCGCCTTGCTGCCGGCGCCCACGCGAATCAGGGTGCGCGGGTGGCAGGCAGTGGGCGCACCTTGCGCAGTGGTGATCTGGATGACGTGCAGCGGCCTGGCCAACGAGGTGTTGTCGTCCACCTGCAGCACCGCGGCATCCTGGAACAACGCGGTGTTGATCGCAGCAAACGGCGCATCGTCAACCGCCACCCGTTCGCCGATGGTCTCGACGATGGCTGGCACGTTGGTTGATGGCGCGATGGTGATGCCGCGCGGCGCGTCGTAGCTGGACAGTGACGGACGATAGCTGCCGTTGACGAACACCAGCGTGTGCGCATCGGTACCCGTGAGGCCCTCGATACCCGCGGCTTTCGCGACGTCTTCGCGGGTGACCTCGTCGTCCCACAGCGGCGTCGCTGCCGTCCACTCGGTGCGGACGATGGGGTTGAGGCTGGTGTGCTTCCAGAGTTCCTGCTTGCTCGTGGGGAAGCCCTGTCGCTGGAACGCGGCCGCGGCGGTCAGCCGGGTATCCGCGAGATCCTGCGGCTTATCGGTGGCGGCATCCTGCAGACGGCCGGCCATCATGAAGCTCCACGCTTCCACAGCCGGGTCGGCCTGGGCGAGTTGGTTGGTCATTGGGCGGCTCCGGTCTTGAGCCAGTCATAGCCCTTTTCTTCCAGCTGCTTCGAGAGCGACGCATCGCCGGTCTTGACGATCTTGCCGTCCGCCATCACGTGAACGACATCCGGCACGATGTAATCCAACAGGCGCTGGAAGTGGGTGATGACCAGGAACGTGCGTTCCGGGCTGCGCATCGCGTTGACGCCGTTGGCGACAATCTTCAGTGCATCGATATCGAGGCCGGTGTCGGTCTCGTCGAGGATCGCGAGCGTCGGCTCGAGCACGGCCATCTGAAAGGCTTCGTTCTTCTTCTTCTCGCCGCCCGAGAAACCGTCGTTCAGTGGGCGCTGCAGGAAGCTCTCATCGAGTTCGACGAGCTTTGCCTTCTCGCGGGCGAACTTCAGGAAGTCGCCGCCGGAGAGTTCCTCCAGGCCGAGTTCCTTGCGCTTGGTGTTGAGTGCCTGGCGCAGGAAGTAGGCGTTGTTCACGCCGGGGACTTCCACGGGGTACTGGAAGGCGAGGAAGATGCCAGCCCAGGCGCGCTCTTCGGGTTCGAGTTCGAAGAGATCCTTGTCCTGGTAGATCACGCTGCCATCAGTAACTTCGTAGCTCGGGCCGCCCGCCAGCACCTTGGCCAGTGTGGACTTGCCGGAGCCGTTGGGCCCCATGATCGCGTGGACCTTGCCGGGCTCGAGTTCGAGATCGATACCCTTGAGGATCTGGCGGGTGTCTTCACCCTCGCCGACACTGGCGTGGAGGTTGGTGATCTTCAGGAACGTCACGGTTGTCGGTATCCTTCGGTTGCTGCGGTCGCGAGTGAGTTGGCGGGAATGGTGGTAGTCGCCTATTTCGGGAACAGGGACGTGACGGGGAGCGAGAAGCCGGGGAGCAACTCGCCGCCGTCGAGATTTTCGGATTCGGCCATCGACACCGGGTCGGCGCCGGGGGCGTGAACGGTCATCGCGCGGTCGGGGGCGCGGATCACCCAGACCTGCTTCGTGTCGTGCGCGAGGAAGTCCGCGATGCGGGCGTCGGTCTCGGCCGGGTCGTCGGCGCCGGCCACGATCAACACGGCGAGGTCCGGCGCGCCGGGGAATGTGTCGCCGCCGACTTCGCGGGCCTTCTCGACGCGGCCGCTGGCGACCCATGCGCCATCCGGCGTGCGTACCAGGCCGTCGGCCAGTCGGAACGCGGTCGTGCCGAGGCTCGTGCCACTGCCACCGCTGGAGATCCAGCCGGCGAGCGAGTAGCCGAGGGCGCCACCGATCAGGCCTTCTTTCCAGCCGATCGGTTCGCGCAGCAATTCCTCGCCGTCGATCATCTCGTGGCGATCATCCCGGCAGCAATCGGGCAGCGGCTCGGACGAGCGATTCGGTTTCGGTGCGAGCGGGTTCATCCGCCTTCCTCCTCCGCGGGCGGGAAGAGCGCCGCGACGGGGGTCTCGAAGCCCGGCAGCAACTCGCCGCCGGTCAGCGCGTCCTTATCCGTCAGCGCGACCTTCGGTTGCCCCGTGGTGTGCACTTCGACTGTCCGCTTGCACGGATCGAGCAGCCACACGATCCGCGCGCCGGCGGCGAGCCAGGCATCGAGCTTCTCGCTGACTTCGGAGTAGCTGTCGCCGGGGCTGATGACTTCCACCGCGAGGTCCGGAGCGCCGGGGAAGTACGCGGAGTCACCGGCCTGTGCGGCGTGCAGATTATCATCCGTCACCCACGCGCAGTCCGGAGCGAGCACGTGGCCTTCGCCCAGACGGAACCCGGTTTCGGCAGCGAAGACCTCGCCGCTTCCTCCGGAGTCCATCCAGTTCCGGATCAACTGATCGACTCGGCTTGCAGACCGACCATGGCGCCAACCGGCTGGGGACATCACGCGAAGCTTCCCTCCGACAAGTTCGTAGCGGGCACGACCGGACGGGAGCCGGAGGAGTTCATCCTCCGTCATCGGCATGCCGTCGCGGATGTCGCGCGGGTCGATCTTTGATTGGGTGGGGTTCATCGGACGACTCCGATCCTGCGTCAGCCAACCGAGCCTTCGAGGGAGATGCCGAGCAGCTTCTGCGCTTCGACCGCAAACTCCATCGGCAGCTCGTTCATGACTTCCTTGCAGAAGCCGTTGACGATCAGCGCGACAGCGTCTTCGGTGGGGAGGCCGCGGTTGTTGAGGTAGAAGATCTGGTCCTCGCCGATCTTGCTGGTGCTCGCCTCGTGCTCGATGTGCGCGGTTTCATTGCGCACGTCGATGAACGGGAACGTGTGGGCGCCGCACCTGTCGCCGACGAGCATCGAGTCGCACTGCGTGTAGTTGCGCGCGTTGTCGGCGTTCTTGCTGATCTTGACCAGGCCGCGATAGGTGTTGTGGCCCTTGCCGGCACTGATGCCCTTGGAAACGATCGTGCTCGACGTGCGCTTGCCGAGGTGAATCATCTTCGTGCCGGTGTCGGCCTGCTGGCGGCCGTTGGTCACCGCGACGGAGTAGAACTCGCCGATCGAGTCGTCGCCCTGCAGGATGCAACTGGGGTACTTCCAGGTGATCGCCGAGCCGGTTTCCACCTGCGTCCAGCTGATGCGGCTGCGATGGCCGCGGCAGGCACCGCGCTTCGTGACGAAGTTGTAGATGCCGCCCTTGCCGGTCTCGAAGTCGCCCGGGTACCAGTTCTGCACGGTGCTGTACTTGATCTGCGCGTCATCCAGCGCGACCAGTTCCACGACGGCCGCGTGCAGCTGGTTCTCGTCGCGCATCGGTGCCGTGCAGCCTTCGAGGTAGCTGACCTGTGCGCCCTTGTCGGCGACGATCAGCGTCCGCTCGAACTGGCCGGTGTTCATCTCGTTGATGCGGAAGTACGTACTCAGCTCCATCGGGCAGCGCACGCCTTCGGGGATGTAGACGAAGCTCCCGTCGCTGAACACGGCCGAGTTCAGCGTGGCGAAGTAGTTGTCGCTGTAGGGCACGACAGAGCCGAGATACTTCTGGATCAGCTCCGGGTGGTTCTGGACGGCCTCGGACATCGGGCAGAAGATCACGCCCGCTTCCGCCAGCTTCTCGCGGAAGGTGGTGGCCACCGACACGCTGTCGAAGACGGCATCCACGGCGACGCCAGCCAGGATCTCGCGCTCCTTCAGCGGAATGCCGAGCTTCTCGTAGGTCGCCAGCAATTCCGGATCGACCTCATCAAGGCTCTTCGGCTTGTCCGCATCACTCTTCGGTGCGGAGAAGTACGAATACTTCTGGTAGTCGATCGGCGGGTAGGTGATCTGCGCCCAGCTGTGCGGTTCTTCCAGCGTAAGCCAGTGACGGAACGCCTTCAGGCGCCATTCCGTCATCCACTCGGGCTCCTTCTTCTTCGCCGAGATCGCGCGGACGACGTCTTCGTTCAGGCCCGGCGGGAAGGTGTCGGACTCGATGTCCGTCACCCAGCCGTGCTTGTACTCCTGCCGCGTCAGTTCCTGGATGTCGCCGGTGCTCATGCGTGGTGGTGTGTCTGGCTGCCTGCGTGAATGGAGTTCAGAGTCTGTAGCTGTCGCGTTCGTGTCGCGTTCGCGTGATCAGTTCTGGTCGCGGCTGACGAGTGCAGTCTTCGAGAGCCGGGCAGATGCGCGGTGTACCAGTGCGGGCGACTGATCGTCGATCATCTCCGACAGCATGATGCTGCTCAGTGCCTGGTGGACCGCGATGTTGATCCGTTGCCAGTTGATGCGCACCGGACAACTCGCCTCGATGTCACAGCCGCAGGCGCTTTCCTGGCTGCAGCACTCGGTCATCGCAATCGGACCGTCGAGCGCGGTGATGATCTCGGTCAGCGGGACTTCGCTGGCCGGGCGGGTCAGCCGGTAGCCACCCTTGGCCCCGCGAATCGACTCCAGCACACCGGCCCGCGCCAGCAACTTGAGGATCTTGCTCACCGTCGGCAGCGGCAGGCCTGTCTGCTCGGCCAACCCGGTCGCGGCCAGAGGTGCGGCTTCCGACGTGGCGGAATCACCGTCCGGGTCGGTGTTGTCAAGCGTTCGGTCGCTGCTATTCGCCTCCGTCGTCACCGACGAACCGGCGGGTACGGTAAAGCAGGCGAGCAGGACAATCCCGTAGTCGGCGAGTTTGCTGAGTCGGAACATGGTGTGCAGCCGGTTGGTTTTCGTGTCTCTCAGCGACCGGGCGAACGAACCGGACGCTTTGTAGCCTCAATTCGCACCTCCTCAGTCCTGATTCCTCAACTACAACCCACCGCGAGCCAATTCCAGCCAAATCGGACCGGAATTGTTCGGTTTCGGTTCCAGATTTACCCCGTGGTGCCGTTTTCGTGCATATCGTGCTCAAGAACGCGGACTTGCGTGCCGATACAGGAGCGGTAATGTGTTGGTAACCGCTCGGGGTTCGTCATGGTCGGCATGGACTACAAGTTCTCGAAGGCCGCCAAAGCCTGCACCACCTGCAAGAACCCGTTCGGCGACGGGGAGCGCTTCATTTCCGCGCTCCGCGAACCCGTCGAAGAGGACCAGCAGGAAGACGGCACCGAGGTACCCGATGCGGCCGGTCTCGATGAACGCGGCTTCGTGCGGCTGGACGTCTGCATGACCTGCTGGGCCGAAACCTGGCGCGACCCGATTTTCAGTTGGTGGCAGAACTCGCAGGCTCCGTCGCCGCGCAAGCCACCTACAGATGACCCCGAATTCCTCTGGGCGCTGCTGTCGCAGACGAAGGTTCACGCCGACATGGACGCGCCGGAGGGCGGTCGTGACATCCAGGCCGTGGGGCACGCCTACGTGGCGTCGCTGGGGTTGCTGCGGCTCAAGCATCTGAAGCTGGCCCGCCACTTCCGCATGGAAGGCCAGGAGTTCCTGGTGTTCACCGGCCGCGGCTCGCGAACGCATGAACTGGTGATTCTGGACCCCGGCTACTCCGACGCGCAGTTCCTTCTGGTCGAGGAGCAACTGGAGACGCTGCAGTCCACCTTCCTGGGCGTGGACGACGCCGTTGCCGAGGCGGAGGCCCGCCAGGAAGAACGTCGGGCCCTCGACGCCGTCGAGATGAACCCGCTGGTGCAGGCCGCGCGCGAGCGACTGGCGACAATTGGTGGTGGCGCCGACGAGCCCGATCCGGCAGAACCGGACGCACTCTCGACCGTGTCTCCTGCCGTCGGCGACGGCAGCGGCGATCCGCTTCATGGCTGACGTCACCAAAGTTCACACCGGACTCACCGCGCGCGCGGTGCGACTCGTGGAACTCTCCACACTCGCGGCTCGCTACGGGCTCGGGCACTTCATCGGCATGCTGGGGCTGTCGCGTTTCCGCGGCCGCGAGTACCGGCAGCCGAATACGCCCGAACGCGTGCGCGATTTCTTCACCGCGGCTGGCACCACCTTCATCAAGCTCGGGCAGAAGCTCTCCACGCGTCCCGACCTGGTGCCGCCGGAGTATGTGGACGCCTTTGCCTCGCTGCAGGAGCACGTCCCGGCACCGTCGAATGACGTGATGCGCAACGAGATTGCGCACGAGCTGGACGGCCCGCTGGATTCGGTATTCGAGTGGATCTCCGAAGACCCGGTGGCGTCCGCCTCGATCGGCGTGGTGTATCGAGCGCGGTTGCGACGCGGCGGGCACGAAGTAGCCGTCAAGGTGCGTCGCCCCGGCATCCGCAACAAGGTCGCGGTTGACCTCGCGATTCTGCAGGACGTCGCCCAGCGCATCGAGTACTACATGCCGTCGATGCGCCGCTATCAGCCGGTTGCGCTGGTTCGCGAGTTCGCGCGTGGGCTCGAGGCAGAGCTCGACTTCGACGTGGAAGCCGACCGTACGCGCCGCTTGCGCGACGCGATTGCCGACCACCCCGGCGTCGACGCTCCCGAAGTGATGGACGACTACTGCACGTCGCACCTATTGGTGACCGCGTGGGTGGAAGGCGTGGACCCGTCGGACCACCAGCGGATGGACGAGGCCGGCGTAGATCGCTGCGAACTCGCGCGCAACGTCGCGACCAGTGTGATCCGCCAGGCCACCGAAAATGGCTGCTTCCACGGCGACCCGCACCCGGGCAACATCCGCATCACGGCCGAGGGGAAAGCCGTATTCCTCGACTTCGGCAACATCGTCTTCATCGGTCGGCAGAGCCGCGAGCACCTGATTCGCCTGCTCACCGCCATGTTCGTGGAACGTGCTGATCAGGTGATCACGGTGCTGCTCAATGCGGGCGTGGTCGGGCCGCAGGTCAACGTGCAGTTGTTCCAGCACGACGTGGATCAGTTGCTCGCCCGCCACCTCGCACAGAGCGAGAACATGGGGCGCGTGTTCCGCGACCTGATCGGCGACTTCCTCGGGGCGATCCGCCAGCACGAGCTGGGCTACCTGCCGCCGGAGTGGATCTCGCTGCTGCTGTCGGTGGGCATGGCCGAGAGCATCTGCCGCACGCTGGACCCGGCGTTCAATCTCGTCGCGGTCGGGCAGCAACTCTCGCGCGATCATCGCCGACGCACGGTGCCGCGCAATCCGCTGCGCTGGGCGCGGGAGGCGCTGTTGCAGCTGCAGGGCATGGGCGGCTTCTTCAAGGCCTTCCCCACCCGCATCGAACGGCTGATCACGCAGGCCGAGGCAACCGGGCTCAAGCTGCGCGTCGTGCACGACCAGACCGAGCGCAGCTTCGCCCCGATGGAACGCATGATCAACCGCCTCACGGGTGGGATCGTGCTCAGCGCCATGCTCGTGGCATCCAGTGTTCTGCTGGAAAACCCGGACATGTTCGTCCACAAGATCGGCTACTTCATGCTGATTCTCTCGGCCGTGGGGGCGCTGATCCTGCTGTGGTCGGTGTTCCGCTCGGGTGGTACCTGATCGGCTGACGGACTTCCGGACGCGCCGGTAACAAACCGCGACCAACACACATCGGGCGCGAGCCGCCTGGCGTGTACACTGCTCCGCCACACGCCACGTTCACCGGCCACCGCATCTCGCTTTCCGATATGCCACGAGTTCGCAAACGCGACGGCTCCCTCAGCGACTACGACGAAGGCAAGGTCGCGCATGAGATCCTGCAGGCCGCCCAGGCCTCCGGCGAGGGCGATCCGTCGTTTGCCGCGGAGCTTGCCGAGGTCGTCACCTTCTTCCTCGAGAAGCACCATGGCACCGGCAAGGGCGACACGTTCGTCGAGCCCGAGCAGATTGCGGACATGATCGAGCGCGTGCTGCTCGAGACGGCCCCACCCGGCGTTGCCAAGGCGTACATGATGCGTCGTCAGCGTCGCGAAGACGCGGACGAAGACATCACAGTTCATCGCGCGCACAGTTACGGGCAGAAGGCGCTGTTCCCCGATGACGTGCTGACCGTCGAGGCCGAGACGCGCGCGGAGGCGTTCCACTGGGACAAACACCGCATTGTGGATGCACTGGTGCGCGAGAGTGACATCGCGCCCAGGGCCGCCGCGAAGATTGCCGACCGCGTGGAGACGCGCCTGTTCGGCAGTGGGCTCAAGCGGGTGACTACCGGCCTGATCCGCGAACTGATTGACGTCGAGCTGTTCGAACTCGGCATGACCCAGCATCGCGACCAGCAGGCGGTGATCGGCATTCCGCGCTACGACCTGGAAGCGGCCATCCTGCGGGCGCGTGAGCGTGATGACGCGCCCGCGTTCCGCGACCCGTCCGACCTTGATCGTTTCGTGCACAGCACGGTCCTGCGTCGCTACACGCTGGTCGACGTGCATTCGCCCGAGGTCGGCGAGGCGCATGTGGACGGTCGCCTTCACCTGCACGGTCTCGGCGATCCGCTGCGTCTGCACTCACTACGCGTGTGCCCCGAAGGCATCAAACACGGCTGGCCCGCTGCGGTCCGCACGCCCGGCATCGCCGCGAGTGAAGCGCCGGATTCGCGCACGGTGAGCGACCGGATTGCCGCACCCGCCACCGAAGAACAATTGCTGGCGCTCCTGCGGCGCTACGCGGAAGAACTGCAGGAACTGGTCACCGATCGCGTGACGTTCACGTCGTTCTCGCTCGTGCTCGCACCGTTGGTGGCACGCCAGGATGCCGACGCCCGGCGGGCCCTGCTGCGGCGCGCGTTCGGCGCGTTGTCCGGTCGAGTGGCCGCGCGGTTGCGCTTGGAGTTCCCGCTGGAGGTGCCGGCCGACCTGCGTGATGCGCCCGTGGTGGGCCTCGGCGGCACC
>WURV02010583.1:0-23866 GCA_011762755.2 Epimenia babai
GGGGATACACTCATTCATCGTCGACATTTGTAATAGAACAGACTAACACGGCTAATTTTCCGTGTATTTCCGTAGTATTTAATAACGCGTTTATCTTCCAATGGTTAACGACTGTAAGCGTATTTAAAATAAAAAACATCGAGTGGTCAACTTTAATCTGGATCTTTTCGCGGGGGTCGGGTGTCTTGTGCCTTGATAAAGATTCATCTCGAACATTATCACGCACGTGCGAAAATTGGTTATAATTTATGTCGTTGTTATTAACGAGTGAATCCACCCCGAAAGTTTTATATCAAGGTACCTCGAGTCGCCATGTTGTATTCAAGATGATCTTTGTCACACTTGTGTGGGGTCATAGAAAATTATGCGTCGATCGATAACATGCAGACTTAGGGACATTCGGTAAGTTAATAAGATTAGAAATTTACAAAAGTGCTTTGATACTAATATATTATGTTAAAGTGATCACAGACTATTATTTTCAGACGGTTATACTGGCGCCATCAAATATTCATCTATAAATCAGGCAAAAATTAAGTTGCTCCGACGTTTCAAGGGCGCAAGGCGCCAAGGGGGTGACGCGTTACGCAGAATTCACGTAACGTGTTTTGTCAGATTAATGATAAATTTAGCGATCTGGGGAAGAGGTGTTAATCCGGAGACAATCTGCCGTGACACAAGCCACGGCTTGAAGGGGCACCGCTGCGGTAAGATGACAGGCGATATATCACGCGTCATCGCAGGGCGTTTATGTCCCTTGATGAACCGTTCATCACCATGTTATCCAAGCAATAAAGATGTGTTTCTATGACGTACGGTTTCTTGTTACGGAGGCCCGTTTATTCCAATAAGTTTACACCTGATTTATATAGTCGTTCAGTGTTACAATAATTATA
Source organism: Epimenia babai (assembly GCA_011762755.2). Classification (NCBI taxonomy): domain Eukaryota; kingdom Metazoa; phylum Mollusca; class Solenogastres; order Cavibelonia; family Epimeniidae; genus Epimenia; species Epimenia babai. Next base: position 897 of record WURV02010583.1, read on the forward strand.
CTGAACTTCCATCGGCGGGATATGTTTTTTCTGCGCATTTCTCTGTTTATTCAGCGAAGCACGTTGGCCACCCTCCCCCATTAACATAACGGTAAAATTCCGGAATGCATTATCACGAAGGCTATTGCGCATCTGTATCTAGAAAAGACTAAATACCTTAAGTTTATGCAATAAGGGCATTTTCCGTAGTGGTCAGATCGTTGGAGTTGAAAAACAGATGATCATGGATCGAATCTCGGTCTATCAACTATAATTTTTGTGGGGTTTTCAGGTCAAACCGCCATAACCCTGTCTAGGGTTCTCTCATAGCGATGCATTTCCAGTGTCTGTAACAACGCGCATATACAAGTATTTATGATTGTTTCACCCTGCACTCGATTTCATAAGGATATCTTTGTATTTTAGCTAGAAACGTTATCGTCGATTACCCAATGCCTGCGTCTCAGTCATCGACCTTCAATGAGCGATTTTAATGTAAATTACGCGAAAGTGGCGGAGCTGTGAATTAATATGTGGTTGTCAATGTGGTTGTCACGTGGTGCGCGTCGTGGGCGGTTGCGACGTTAGTGCACGTGGCCCCGCATGTCACCGTCACGTGCACTGCTACGTTCAGCCGTCTATAACACGATGTCATTTCCCCATTCATCGTTTGAGCTGCAGTTTTTGGTTTGCCGAGTTGATGAGAATCTCTGGCTGCCGTCTAACCAACCACCCATCATCCCATATTCCGTCGTCCCAAACTTTTGTTATTTTTATCCTAATTATGTATCAACTATGTATATTTCAATGTAAATGCATTCTTATCATTATCGTAAAATTAGATCTGAGAAATGTTGTCCTAGAATAACAAAACAGCTTATTACATACATAGGCACTTCGGGAATAACTCAGTTGGTGAAACACCGACATTCAGCTGAAAATGACTTACATGCTTTTAGAATAATGTAAATCTCGCGTTGAGCCGACGTGGCGAACGGTTTCCGTATGAACGCGATCGCGTGGCTGGTCGCTCGCGGCTGTTCCATTTCTATTATTCGTTTTTATCAAGCCACGAGGGCGTGAAAATATCATTTCGCGGTCAAAACCGGGCCGCTAAGACAGAGACAATGGGTAAGGGAGGTTCGCCATTAGACGTCGAGATGGCTCGCGCGCTCGGCACAATTAATATCAAAGTGGACTTTTGTACCGCGGAAATCAGGCGCCTTTCTGTTGGCGAGAGGCAAAAATGAAAACTGGCCGCGGTATCGATCGAGCGTCTTAAAAACAACTGACGACTCCTTGTAATGTGGACGACATAGGAAAGAATGCAAAAACACGTGCATGCTATGATATCGACATGGACGGTGATATCTAGAAAGACATAAACGTTATCAAGAGCTCAAAATCTGCGCGTGGATTAGTTTATTAGTTTATGCCGCCACAAGTGTAAAAGGCCGACTCGCCTATGCGCACGTGTGAGTAGTAACCACGTAACCACAATTAACTGAAATGTTTTATAATCGAACGTTGAAGATGCTGAAAAACCCCGTTTTCACTTCGTACCGTATTATGATCAAATCTGTCGACCGTGAATTTGGTGCAGCTGAAAAGGAGTTCGTCAGGCGAATACAATGTTCGATGTTCTCCTTCCTGTTGCTAATGGCGGCAATATTAAAATGATGATGATGACGCCGTCGATGACTATTACAGATGACGCAATAATCGCAATATTGGGATGATGGCCTGATTGGTCATCTAATATGTGGCTGGTGTCTTTTTGATGGTGGTGTACCACTGTACATAGCAATGTATATCATTATTTATCGATCTCTCACAAACGATTTTGTCCGAATCCAGCTTTTGACCACCCCGCGGAATCACCTATCCATTGAGTAATGGGAACACTCGCTCGCTCGCGCCAAGTGGACATTTAGCTAAGATAATCACGCCGTTTCTAAGTGACGGCTAGCAAGCATAATTCTTGGCGGATTGTGAATAACCTCCCTCGTCATTAATTTTCTCGGTCGCCGCATCGCCAAGAATGTCTCACCCAAAACAAAGCGCGACGTGCGACTATATTTTCAATTATTTCTGTCGTGCTGGGTTGCGCCCCTTTAAATTCACATATCAATTACGGTTATTAATAGTTGCCCATCAACTCGCTATCTCTTTTCTGCGTCGCGTATTATCACCCGGCGTTCACTCTCAGCGTCAAAAGTGAGCGCGTTCGCCAATTTCCGGCGACGGTTTGTGCGGCCTGCCGCAGTCGTGCGCCACACCGTGTCGCCCAGCGCTACTCGGTTCTCGCGGGCGTCGGCGCATCACTATATTTTCAAGTCCTGTGGCTTGCCGCAAGGCGCAATCACACTCCCGCTCACTTTACAAAACTACATTAATATTTTTTCATCACGTCTCAGTCTGAACCATTTTCTTGGGGGGATAATCTGCAACAATCAAAAGATACAGTTCACGACCATTGTGAACAGTTATTACTTGCTGCCTAATATCTTGCCACGACTGATATTTTCTTAAAAGCAATATTATTTTACAGTAATTCTATGTAAAACAGTTATTAACATTTCAGCGATTGATTTATCAATATGTGTCATATAAAATATTATTTAGGTTGTGGACAATGCACATATTATTAATTGTGGAAATCCCGAATAGCATGTGGTCTGCCATAAACATTGGCATTGTAAACTGCATCCGAGAGTATTTATTGACTGATACCTGAATGTTGTGCTTGATCTCTCACCTTTTTTGCAGTATGTAGTATGCAATTGATATATTGATGTCATGTTGTACTATAGAATATGGTGATGTCCATTTTAGTTTAGTTTTGTTGCAGGTGACAACAAGATATACGTCTGGGGCAATGGACACAGCGGCCAGTAAGTACACAATAGTCTACATTATCATTTTACAACTCATGTCAATAAATCAATGGGAGATAACTCCCATACATTATAATAATAAATCGTAGCCATTATATCATCTGATATACAAGTGCTAACCTTATGGAAACGGAGCAGTTAGAGAAGTGGTCACATAGTTCGACTCAAATAAAAAATACGACAAATCCAAAGGTTACACATTTTTAGACCGACTAATATAGATTAACACAAGCTTTCGTATATCAAGTACACTTCGTCAGGTGCGATGAGCGGATATAGGTGAGACACATTAAACACTCATCCAAAAGACTACCACTAAAGTATAACCTAAGTAACCACTAAAACACACAGGAAGACGACACCGAGAAAACACAGTGATAACAGAGGGCACTTTACACCAACAAACCACTTGAAGATGTGCTCAAAGCCTATTCGCACTATCTTTCCGACGACCACTCTTATCCCGGCATAATCGATCTCGCCAGATTTGTCCTCACTCACAATGCCTTCACATTTGATCAAGATATCTACCCCCAAAACAACGGCACTGCCATGGACACTAGAATGACGCCACACAATCCTAACCTTTTCGTGGCCTATCTTGAGGAACGATTTCTTCCACAAGACATATTCAAGCCTCTTCTCTTCACCCGATTCATTGATGATATCCTTATAACCTGGACCCACTGGAAAAATCTCTTCTCAACTTCCATCAAAATTTCACTAACTTTCACCCCACGATGAAGTATTCTTGAAAAACACACTGAACAAATCTCATTACTTGACACTACCGTATACATCCACGATTCCACCATTGAAACATCTCTACCGGAAACCTAGAGATCGATGTACCTATCTTCAAGCATCTAGCTCACACCCACCACACACGACTAAATCTATTGTATACAGTTAAGCACTCCGTTATCTCCGAATATGCTCTGACAAGAAAGACGCAGAAGACCAACTGAACAACTTACGCCAGACGCTTCTCTTGCTGGATTACAAACCATCTCTCATTAATGCAACAATAGAGAGGGCTAATGGCAAACCACGCAGACCAGCTCCTACTTACAAGCCTAAGATATCCACCAACGATCGCACACCTTTGGTTATCACGTACAACCCACATATTAAGTTTATCTCGGGCATCATCAATGAACACCAACCAATTTTCAGTAATGATCCTACTCTAAATAAGATTATTCCAGTCTAACCTATTATCGCCTACCGACAACCTCATAACCTAAAACGCAGACTCATCACCACCAAACTTACATCCGATCGCCCACCTAGTGGTACTCGACCATGTAACCGATCTCGCTGCAAACTTTGTAAACATATCGACACCAGAGACACCATCTTAGAACCTAATAACATTCAGAAAATGTTCTAAGACAATCTACATTGGAGAAACGAGGCAGACTCTACGTCAGCGCATGAATAACCATAGATCTGATATCCGCTCCCTGCATTCGGAGAAACCAGAGAGCCAACATTTTTAACTTCCCAACCACTCAGAAGAAGACTTCTGTGCCCTCATCCTCACGAAAGTCCACCAAGAGAGACGTATTAACCGGGAGATTCCGGAATTGAAGATGATCATCAAACTCAACTGTGTCGACTGGAGGACTGAACAGAGACTAACGATTTCTCGTACACGAGCACGACTAATCTCCCTTCCACTGGCATGCCATTCAAAGATAAGTACATTCGCTTTCTCCCCTTTTACTCTATTTATTACCTTTTTTTCTCTACTTTTACACTTCCGTGACCACCTGCTGTTATTCTATTGCCGCTTTATCACTTTCACTAGTTCAATAGCCTCTGTCTGTTCTTTGCTCGCCCGCCTTTGTTTTCTTCCCACTGGCAAGGGGACGTGGCTTTTATCTTGCTCTTTGTTGTCACTACTTTCACTCTGTCTTTTCTCCGCGTCATCTTGTGTTTTTGTGGTTGCTGTATGATTTTGGAGGAGTATTTAATCTGTTTCTCATCTCTACCCGCTCAATGCATCTGACGATGCATACTTGATATACGAAAGCTTGTGTTTTTCAATCCAAAAGACCTTGGATAAATTCCTGCCTTAGCCAGTATACTGCATGTGGCGTTTTTTATCATTAAGCGCCTAAATAAACCTCGCCTGACCGTGGGGTCTGGGGAACCTGCGCAGTGTGCTTATGTAAGGATTTCTCCATCTCTCGTGGCTTAATTTCAGATGTCCTATGGATGGTCTGTTTGGCGCTTACCTATCTAGTTATGTCAGTGTAAATAAACATCAACAATCACAACAGAGTGTTGTGTGTAACTTAATTATGTAGGTTGTATGTAGGCATGTGGCAATAGCGGCGTGAATAGACGAAGGTCAACCATCTACCCACACTCCGTGGTCCTTCACTCCCGAGTTATTCCCTACACCATAAACTGAGACAAATCTATTTGTCGTTTTAACCACATAAGCATCGTTGTAAAAGGCTAGAAATGTTCTACACAACGATTACATCGGTGATCAGCCTATTTCTAACCGACTTTCTGTTATTCACCTATTCACCTTACATAAAAAACACGTCGATTGCGTCGTCGTTAAACCGACTATATGCGACTTTGATTTACGATTATTTCCTCATCGCACCTATAAGGATATGTGATTTTCTTAATGAATATATCTAATTCGATTTCACGATCTTCATTGAGACCATTGTTGACCTTTTGAAGCGTAACATTACATGCTTAACACCTATCTACCGTTCAAGCGGTTGTAACACCGGTTACACCTTATTCGCTAAATTATTCCTTTGCTCATTTTTATGTCCAATATCATCCATTAAATAAGGGAAAGGCGGCGACTGCCCCACTACATATCCCGTACATAATTAATGCGCGTGTACCCTGCTCGGAAGGGTTGGGGTGAGTTATGACTTTAAGACTGATAGATAGGTTATGACAGGTCGGTTAATACTGGCCCGGGGTGGCAAGGGTGCCAACACTCGTGCGCCTCGCTTACGACCAATAACCTCATCACGTAATCTACTAAGGACGGGCGCCGCGAGAGGGGCTTTAATGGAGACGTGGGAGCTGGGGAAGACGGCGCTTATTTGTGTCTCCCCCGTGGCCACTCTTCTCGTATTAATCTAGATTTACCAGGCGACCGTGGTCGCCCGTGAACGTGTGACCCGCCACAGAAAAGTGTTTCTTTCAACATTGACAGTTTATACCTAGCGCCATTTTAACTGATACATTTAGATAGACGGGTTAAAGAAATCGTACGATGAAGTCTGCTTTCAGACCACACTGACGCGAAATGATTTTTTCTCGGCGTAATTTCCCGCAGGATTAGAATACTTACGGTGATTTTGAATGCTCCTCGTGCATTTTAAATATATCTGCGGTCATATCGCATTTATTCCGGAGATCAAACGACACATAAAAGTGACTACACCTTAATCTTGTCGGCCATTTTATCATCGTGGAAATCATTGTTGCAAGTTTATCTTTTTTAACTTTAATTGTTGGGTACTAATTTAGGAACGTATTCGCACTTATGCTTAAAACCAAAAAAATACATTGCGTGCCTAATACAAGTGAAATATTTTTTTTTTTCGAAAAACTGTGACAGCCACAACTGGAGAGGCGGAAACCCATTTCACTAAACGCAGGCACGCCCACGTTGGGTATGTCCCCTTGGGGCCAATCCCTTTGGGTCCACCGTCAATTTAACACAATCATCCCATCCCCCAATGTTCGCAAGGCCATTTGTGCATTTTCGAGCTGAAATCCCCTTGTGTATCATCTTGGCCCGTTAGGTCCCTTGTGGTAAGTCAAAACTCCTATGTTGTGATGGAGGGTTATTGTTCTCCTATAATCACTAGTTTTCTACCCACTGTTGTCTCTGATCAGTGTGTATAACCAATTGTGGCATTACATTTAGAACCGTTATAATATCAGGCTCTTGGCCTTTTTCGCTCTCGTGGCGTTTTTCGCTCTCGTCGCGATTTCTCGCGTGAGTGGCGTTTTCTCGCGCGAGTCACACGCTTACCCTTATTGATCTTAGTCATCGCGCAATGCTGCAATTTTTACTCGAAATCGAAAAGTCAAAACAATTTGCCTTAATCGAGTGTTATTTGATGGGGCGAACGAACGGAGCTGTTTGTTAGGTGCCCGGCTTTTGACATAACCGAATTAGATTTGACTCGCAGCTGAATATTACATCCTAACCCGTACCCGCTTAAAGCTTATAGCTCCAACAAATCGTCGTAAAATGTGACGGGTCGTCGCGGGGAATGGGACGTAATGATGAGCGATCGTACTCGCCGCCCGAACATATTAATTCGTGATTATGTCATAATGTACGATGTCACGAATTTTGGGTTTATTCGGGTGTGTGGTTGCTGTAAATGCGAGGAAGAGGGGGAAGAGGGAATGTCGAAGAAAAGGGGTAAACGGAGAATGAGATGGTGGAGAAAAGATAAGCGGAAGACAGCGCTTGCGTGCATTTGCGTGGGAAAAAGAATGACAAAACAGACGTAAAAATATAAACGTGATGTAAGGATCTCGCTATATTTAAAGTTATTGATGGATTTTTGTCTATTGACTCAATTACTTTTTTATAATATGCGGTATAACTTTATTTTTTGCGGGGTTATTACATAGGCTACGATATTCATAAATATGTATTTTATTTAACTTCTCTCGACTGCCAATATTGATCTTCGCCTAATACCCATTCGAGCCATAATTGATACCATCACCTTAACTGAATATGCGGTTATACCAAAATCGCAGCTATCCGACGATGTGTGATCGAGAACTGAGGGTGTCAGACAACTGAGATCAAAATGGCTGAAATAGGTTCATGGTGTAAAAACCGGTCCAAAAAGGTGTTACCGTAGTACACAGACGCTGCTTCCGAAGTTAGCTACTCCTTCCGAGATGGAATGAAAGCCATGTTTTGTTTCTAATCGATTAAATTATGCTGCATCAAGCGAAACAACTCGGTCGATGATGAACCAGGACATTGTATTCGACAACGCAGATGCCTCAAGAATTATCGTCGGAGTCCGCTGAATATTAATATAATAAGCTTCGCATATAAATCGGTATAAATCGCTGATCGCGCCGAAATAAAGTTAATCCAGGAGCTTCGCCATCAGTGTCGGGGGTACAGTAATAATGGAAGCCGTGGTAATAAGGGCTGGTGTAGTTAGGGGGCAAGAGGAAGGCGAGGTCGGTTGGGGTCAGGTATTGGCTATGAATCTTGATGATGTGGCGAGGTCGTATGGCCCCTATCGCATCTATCTCGCTCGGTCAGGGCCGCTTTAATAGAAAACATCGAAGCAAGACTTCCATTCGTCGCTGCGTATTTGCGTACGACTTGTGCGGTTTTTGCAGATGGCTCAGTGATCTTTCGCAGCCAACGGTTCGATCCGTTTGACACCGCCCGTTCTATTGGTACCGCTCGCTTCATTTTGCCGCCGACCTCGTGTTTTCGACGCGGCGCCAATAGCCGACTGACTGGGGATCGGGTCAGAAGCCGAGAGATAATGAGAGCGGGGTTTGATGAAAGTCCTCGGTCGGCGCTCTCCACTTAATCTCGACATAAAATGTCGCCCGTTATTGCGTTTTGCGGCGGAAAAAATAGATTAACCGCGCGAGGGATATACAAAAGGGATAGAAGACGTGGTATCTATGGTGAGAGATACGGAGACCTGATATGTGGGTTATGAAGTTATGAGTGGCTCGACGATGGGCGTAATTATAGTCTCGTGAGTGGGATCAACGGAAAGTGAGTCGATGGTGACATAGAAACAAATCAGCGGGTTCATCCTGCGTCTATTCTATCATAGTTACCATAGAGAGTGATTTTTACATCGTGGTAAAATGTGTATAGAGCAAGGTGAAATAAATAAAAAATTAATATTATCTACGTCTTTATTTTACTCAGGCTTAGTCGAAGAGATGCTACTTTTTTATTTTCGTTTTTTTATGACCTCTACGGTATCTCGTACATTCTTAGCTCAATCTTTGTTTTAAAATTTTACGGCCGTGATGAATATGAAAATATTTCGCTAAATTTTATCGGATAGGATGTGTGAAAATAGTGCTATTCTTGCGGATGTGACGTAACAGAAATTTAACCACACATGCATGTACTATGTGTGATTTATTCTGGACTTTTTAAACGCGCTTTAAAATATTGATTATAAATACGCACTTATAAAATAACGTTATAGAATAGATGATATCGAAAGATGATTATCGCGCTAAGACGGCGAAAATAGAAACTCAGTGGTGATCTATAAATGGCCGTTTTACAATGTTTTCATTGTACGGTATGTCTGTGATTTTATTGGGGATATTACGTACAATGTCGCTACCCCCATTCACGAAATTCCACGCGTTTTAACACCTCCCGGTTCCTTCCCGATTACTGGAACCACCGCATTGGCTCCGGTGTTCGGTATTAATCGATGCATGACTTACATGGTTTTTCTTACCATAGTTTATCTTACCGACACGAATATAATGGCATACATTTTATATAGTTACTTTCACTTTACCCCTTGCGCGAGCAATAAAAATATTCGAAACACTATTGATTAACATCCGTCAACAATTACCGTCACCAGGTTGGGTACAGGGCGGAGAGATATCGAATGGACACCGATTGAGATTCACGTTCCTAGCGGGATACCTCCGGCCGATGTGGTCCCGTCTACTTCACTAGGTACACCCCTCTCAGTTACTCCGTTGGTTTGTGGCGTATCGTGCGGCGCCCGCCACTCTGCGATCGTGACGGCATCACGTGACGTGTATGTGTGCGGCAGTAACGACTACGGGCAGCTGGGCCTATCAAAATCATCGCCTAATCACTTGATCCAGGTAAATTTTAGGTACGATCTACTCGATATGTATACCTGCCTAAAAACTCTCGAATTTATTTATCATCATGCGCAGATAACACTGTTATTTGCCTTATGTAGCATTTTTGTGAGCGGTGGTATTGGGACAGTGGTATTCGATATTCATTGCAGCCGTCGTTCACCAGGGTCGGAATAATGGCGGGAATGGTGCGCGACGTGTCGTGTGGGGACAAACACACCTTATTCCTGCTGCACAATGGCTCGTTATCACTAGCCGGGTAACATCATATATGACGGTCTTGTTACAGATGACGATATTGATCTTTGTATGAAAGATTGCTTTGATCCTCACTTTATAGTTTCTCAAAAATACCGAAGCCACTCTACCATTCAATTTAGACAGTCGATTATTGCTCGTTACATGTCTGGGTATATCGCTGGCATCATGCAGATTTATATACCAGTGTCTTCTCAAAGGGTGTTAAATAGCCTACCAAATGCGCGCGAGGAAGTCTGCCTTTGTGACTCAATTGGTAGAGCCCTTCACTGGTCACGTGAAGCTAGAGGCTTCGGGCTCCATTGGAGGCAAGGTCTACTTACTTCTGTGTATTCATCTCCTACTTAATCGTGAACCACTATGACTAGCCCCCCCCCCCCCCCCATCCTAAGTTACATGAATAAGAGGGGTTCATTCAATTATTTGGATTTTCTGGCATGTCAGTATATATTTTATGCAATATTTGCTGAAATTAGGTATATTATGGATTTTGATTGAAATTTTGGTTGGAGGTCTGGTGAAGGTGGTAATCAAAGTCACAAATGTACGTGTATTACATGCCCTGCGTACACAACGTCGGACTGTCCACCGAATGGTCCGGAGAAAATTCACCATTCTTGATGTCAGGATTTGCCTATTCCATTAAATTATGAAACGTGGAAGCAATATGTTTATAATGCAAGTCAGTTGTTTAGATTCGCAAAAAACGTTTTGTAGCCAGTATGTAGAAACAATAATATAACAATATTCTATTTATCCAAGGTAGCCCCAAGAGCCCGGCATTTTTCGCTTTTTGGCGAGTTGACTTAAACGGCACTTTTTATGACACATCATTATAACGTAATGTTGATGGGCGTAGCTATTGCGGTTCACTGAATGATTGTAGAAAAATGCACAGAAAAACTATGGCTATATAGGCCTTCTCATCAGCAGCATTTCGCCTCCGCACATTGTAAAAATGCATTTCAGAAAACTGAACTTTACGCCAGTGTCCAATGGAGTACTGGTAAATATCCAGCTGCTGCAACCAGTCGTGTCTATCACTTCCGGTTCAAACCACTGTCTCGCAATTTCAGGTGATTTTTATGAAACGATCTAGATAAAAACAACAACATTTGAGAATCCCGTACTGAATCAGTTTTTAGTTATATGCAAAACTCGTCGTTGCATGGATTTGACGTACTGGATATAATCTTAATGACTTCCCCGTCGTCGATTTGCCAAAGTGAGGCTTTGCCGAGCTTACAAGTCTAGAATGAAACGCGGTCGTTGTGTAAAGCTCACATCAAAGCATTTTATCGATTCGCTCTGAACTCTGACTCAATCGACATAAACAGTATATAAAATAATTATATCCGGCAACCTAGATAGGTCTCCCGGTTCAATTGAATGAATATGAGAGCTGACTAATTGCGAGTGATTTACAAAGCCCCGAACGTTCGCCCAGACAATGGGTATCGTTGACATCGTATAAACTCGGTGCCTTAATCCCGTAATGGATGACATGTTCCATTCGCCTTTGACAGGATTACTATCGCTAATGTATTGGCGCGATCTACATTATACTCACTGCAGAGTTGGTCTCGTCTGCATAGGTCTCTATGATGAGCGAGATAACGAGAGACCACTCACCCTTTTGGCGGCGCGTATTTAGGCACTACATCGCTTATTTTTTTCCACGCCGACGGTAACGCGATGTATTGAATACCCAGATTTCAAATATTTAAAAACTTCTACTCACAGGCTATCGCTTTACATGTATTGTACTTCCATCTCCGAGGAAAAACATACGTAAAACCTCTACTGTCGGTACTATTCTTGCTCTATTAGCTATCTCCATTTTTACTTGAAAGTAGGTTACGTTTCGGGATCATTTAATCAGTATCTGTAACTGTGCTACATAAATTTATACCGTTCAACTTCGTCAAAAAACTTGCATATCCAAGATGGACTTGATTAATGAACAATCCCCCGTCCCACTTCTTTGTTTATGAAGAGATATTTATCCGTAGACTTTGGTTTTTACAACTTTCTTTTGTCTTGTTTGTCACGCATTATATACATTTGCCACGTGCCACATTCGTATGTACGTGGTTCAGACCAGAGAAATGATCTCGCTCGGATTTACTCCATCCGTGAGCCGTCGTTGAATTTTGAAAACGATGAAGAGGTTAAGCTGAACCGAACGCCTTGCTATGAGACGTGTGATCGTATTTGTTTCTCGAAGAGATAAATTAATTTTGCTTGTATTATACTGTGACCCTATTTATGCCTTCTAAGACAGTTTATATAAAAGCTTTCGTGAATGATTTTGAAGCACGACCTGCCTAAATTTGAGAATTGTACTGACCGTACCATTGTAACACACTCTGCTATATACGTATATCGCCAGATACCGGTACGGTACACTGTTTCGGTGGCGGAATCGACGACCTCTCTAATAGCGCCCCAAATTCCGTAGATTTGCGTTGTGGAGCAGGTCGTGTTGTACAGGTGGCGGCCGGGCTGGAACACTCGGTGGCGTTGACAGGTTCTCTCGACGCTGTGTAACACGTAGCTAAAATAAACAGAATCTATAGCAGTTACTGTTTACAAATTATACCGCTATTTGTCATTCACTTGTGTCAGAACATAACATCTGATGAGTATGTCAATATTACGCATAGAAGCCACAATATTCTCAGATAAGAAAAGGAAAGCATAAGCAAAACTTAATATACAGGCCACTATATATAGTTGAGTTGTTATTTGAATAGTCTAACAGTCATTTTTTGTAATATTCCACAACAGAACATTGTCATTACTGGGTGGTTTATAACTGACAATTGAAGATAATTCGTATTGTTTGTATCGTGATTTCTCGGGATACAAGTACGTCGACATTTGTGCTGTTGCGTGATGCCTGCATGTCGTAGGCAATTGCTGAGCGCGTCCAATCCAAACTCGATTAATCACTCACCGACACGTTTGCACGGTGGTCATTTCGCCCATCCTCCGATGTCGGCTACTTCCGGTCTCCCATTAATGCCGGACGCGAAAACCGGACATACGACCGTGTATACTGTGATCTGACGCAGAGCATGGGGTGGCCGTGGATTTCTGCCATGTCCTCACGTCATGCCGACAAATTTGATATATTACCACTAAAATTCTCTTAGTTTTCCTAGAAGTTGCAGGTATCGTTTCTCTGCTCAATTGTTACTTGAAGGTTGATTTATGAAAACAATTTATTTATACCAAAATACAGTGCGTCTTATTGTCATCAGGTTGTTAGCAATTCAATCTTCGTTGACAGATCGAGGCGAGGTATATTCATGGGGAAGTAGTCAGTACGGTCAGCTTGGGCACGGACAACACACGGCCGTCATGGCGCGACCACGCCGCGTTGAGGTCGAAGATCTCCAGGGTACCCCAGTCGGGATCGCGTGCGGCGACAACTACACCGCCGTCGTCACCGGTAAGTGACGTCCCGACGTGGTTAAATCTCAAGTTCAATTTGGCGACTAAACTGCCTTCTCACCGATAGGTAAGGTTTGGCGGACTAAATGTCCTTAGGCTGTCTTACGGAGTGGCTTGCTCCAGATAGTGACGCGGTTGACTTTACTGAAAGGTTTGTATGACGCGTTAACTTGCTTGCGCGGCTGCATAGCTAAATTACGGTCTACAACTATTTTTATAACACTCAACACGGGGCTTGTTGCGAAACCCTCTATATTGTAAGGTTACTACAGGTAATTTTGCGAGTTTAGTGGCGAATAAAATGGCGCGGCCATAGCGACTGCGAAATTTTACGAGCTCAGTTGTTTGTAAATCGTGTGACTTCTGGTCCTTCGTTAACAGACGATAAGTGACTGAATTTGATAACAATAAAACAGTAATAATGGTAATTACAGACACTGGGCATCTGTATATGTGGGGAAAGGAGAGCTACGTGATCCGGCCGTCAGTTTCTCTTACCTCTTTGAAAAACGTGCCCTCAACCTCCTTGTTAATTTGTGAACGGACTTGTATCAACTCGCTTTTGGACCGACACCCGATTTCGTCTATTCAATGCGGTACCTGGCACGCCGTTGCTATCGTTCAAACACACAGTAAGTCTGATCTAAAGCAGGCCTCAACTATAAGACTATCATTATGTCATATAGCATACATAAAGGCGCCCGTACACTATCAAGTTATTGCCTTCAATATTGTTAGCCATGTGTTAAATCTGCTTGCAAGATATTCTAAACCGCGTCTAGAGTGTTGAATTAACGTTGGAAACGTCGTACGTGTTCTTAAGGCCACGTCACGGATTATATAAGGGAGCGAAGTATTTCCGCTATATACATCAAAAAATAAAATTCCTATGTGTCTATATTAATATAAAAAGACTAATGGCGGTTTATTTTATTACCTGACCACATATCAATGCGACCTTACATGTACAGTATATGGATACCGATGATAATACGGGCAACGGTAGGGTTCTTCCTGCGGCGAGACAGAGGGAATCTTTTGGCGTTACACTTTAATCGGGAGGCCGGGATATCTCTAAATTAATTAGCATGAGTCACGTGAGCCGAAGGTCGGGGTCCCCCCGGGGAACATGGTTTAGTCCTTAGATTGCGCTACGTAAAATTATCGTAACGATACAATGATTTTGTCGAAATAAAAAGACGCATGAATTAGTTTTCATTATATATTTTATTTTCGCGATTAGGCATGGTCTCCGACTAATAATATTACTTCGTCTATAGATTGAAGGTATTGATGCTATTGGTCGAATTTAAGTCGAGTGACAATTTTCTAACATGCTTTGCTTGCTGTAATGAATTCACGGCGGGTTATGGTGTGACATGTGGTAGTGATGGCGAGCACGCTTGATGGGATTGTATAATGTTGTCGTTTTAAAAATGAAATATGTCTCTTTGTTGTCTGAGAGCTATCAATCACGGTGATTCAGTTATAAAAACGAAAATAAACATATTTGAGGGGTTATATCGATTAACACAATGGGATTGCGGTAAACCGCGATCGCAATATTTGTAGAGGGCTAAGAGCAAAGGCGGTAGCTTCCTGCCGAATTGGGGGCTTGTAACAGACGGTCGACACCGTGACCGCTGCAGCACTTGTTTACAGCGATCTAATGACCCTCGAAAGTTCCATCAAAGACGTGTTACCACGGCGGCTAGCGGCCGGTCATGATTCGATTTGGTTGCCGAGTCGCGTTTTTTAATGGAGTTTGTGTTTTGCGGCGAGAGACAACAGATGGCAATCTGCGCTCGGTTATTGTGACGTGGCATAATGAACGCGCTAGGCTTTGTGACGTCAGTACTACGAGCGATGGCGAATCGTGACAATGACGATCTAGCGAGATTAACGCCTCAAAATGCATGTCTCGCCACATGCCTGACACTCTAGTCTGGCCCAAACGTGTCTCTTTTTACCCCGTCTCAGATTTCCCACGGGATATCCCCAATGTGCAGACTTAGCCTTGTTCTGCCTAATTGTATCGCATTAACTGGCCACAAAGTGTCGAAGATACGATCCCCATTTTCTCAACCTCAAAAACCGCACGATCTTATCGGGTTCACGATTAAATGATATGCTCCCATATGCGCCGATGGGTACGACCATAAGGATAATGAAAACAAAAATGAACATTTTGTGGCAATACTGGATTCAAATACAGTAAGTCGTGTCGGGTATAATATTATACTCAACCAAAAACTCAATAAAAATGTGGCAATGCAATGAAGTTTCAGGACTGGCCATGGACTTACAAATGTGGTGCGAATGCGCTATAAAAATAAAATTAATGTACCACCGACGATGTCTTTGATTAGTTGACAATTTCGTACATTTCAGATGAAGCGGTTCAATGTATTTCCGAATATACGAATTCCGATATATTAAAGGAAATAAGAGCGCCATTGGATACCACGCCTCAACCGATATCGCTAAATGTCCTACCAAAGATGAATGACGTCATCGATGAACAAACACACCAAGCGTCTTCTCGAACATTCTCGATGGCCGGAACGCGATCGCCGATCGTAGGTAAGTACAATGGCGTGAGGGAGTTGCGAGACGATCGCCAGCTTGTGCGGCCGAAGTGTAGCGTAACGGATCACGATTCCGTGCTCGAATCTCTCGAGCAATCACGTACGGAATCGGATACATCACTCTCACCTGACAGACACGTGAGATGCCCACGCCCGTCGAACAACACTTTGAATCTTTCCGGGGCCGGCGATACCAGGACAAGTACCAATCAAACGAGTTTATCTAAATCCGTTCACCCGTCTAGCGTGAGAAACGAGCATTCTGACTATGCCTTTGTCACACCTGAAACTCGATCTAACATCAACATACCAGTGATTGAATCGCAGAAGTTTGTCACTAAGAGAGTTCCGGAACGTGAAATATCGATTTGTAACATCGAAAGCAATACAGTATCGTACAAGGAAATGACATTCATTAAAGTAGATGACTTGGTTAACCACAAGCAGTATGTAAACAGGGGATGTAGCAAAACCACTATGAGTCGAGATGATTGTCAGAGTGGCAGACACCCTAATGACGCGAGGGTGAGTATGGTTCTTACGTTTGTGATCACTACCGTATAGTCATAGTAAAATGTAATGAAGATGAAGTCATATAGCAAAAATAACCGCTTATCCATACCACAGACACTATCCAAGTATTGACAGCTAAGCTAATAAGTACACTTTAATCAAATAAAATAAATAAATAGAAGTAGATGGCGCTGTGTATGTTTGCATATGCGTCTGTGTTATTACATTGACTGCGATCGCATTCGTTGTATAGAAATTGTCACAATGAAACGATTCCCAATAAGGGTTATATATCCTGTACGAGTTAGCGGATTATCGAAGAACGTTGACCCTGTGTCAGTCTTCTCTATCATGCTATTACTCACTGGTCGTTGAAATAAAGTACATTTTAGCTAGTAGAATACGTACATTGTGTGTGTATTAGTTACAACGAAGCTAATAAATACCCGCGATGTAATTTGCTATTAAAATATGTAAGGTATCATACACCAGTGTGTGAACGCAATTCCGTAATGACGACGACGACGACGACGATGATGATGAAGAGGAATGGAGGAGCAGGTATATATCAAGGATGGGCCAGCAAAAAGGAGCAGCCTGTTTAACGATATATATGTCATAAATTTTTGAACCAGTATATTTCTAACTTCAGAGACATTTATCCATCATATCTTTTGTACAGTGTTAAATATCAGCATAAAGGATTAACAAATAACAGGTTATTACTAAAGTTACCGAAGGATGTCATAAAATCTGGTGTTCCCCACTTGAAACACCGTCGTGAAATCGACCGTCAGCAACAATAGTCACCACTTTACCAAACCATGACTCAAGGTGTTGATATTTTTGGTTTAAATTTTGGTATATTTATGTATCAGGTATAACTGAGTTTCTGTTGCAAAAATGCAACTTTTTCATTGTCATTTAGGCCAAATTCTTTGAAAGCTGGGGAATCTGTCTCTGTGAGCACTCAAGACGTTGCACCTTGTTGTGATCAGTCAGTTCTTGGACGTAGTGTCTCTCAAAAGGCTTTAGGCTCCTTAAAACAATTTTCATTTAAAAGTTGTGTGGACTCGGACAGCATAATGTCACAAGTATTATTGTGCATTTTGTAACATTATTTTTGCAGCAGAAACTCAGTCGAAGCTCATATATAACTACACCAAAATTTGAACAATATATTAGCAACAGGTGGAGTTATGGTCAGGTAAAACAAGTTTTTAATACTCGATTTAATGACATCCCTTGGTGATTTTAATCAGAATCTGGGATTTATTAATATCATATGGTGATATTTAACTGTTTAAACAGATACAATGGATATATATGTCCGTGCATTTAGAAATATATTGGTTGAAAAATGTACGAGATATACATTGTCAACAGGCTGCTCCTTTTTCTGGCTGATATAAATACCCTTTCTGACGATATAAATAGCTTTCTTCAAACGTTATTTTTATTGAGTAATCTTGACTAAGCGATTATCCCATTCGCTCTTCATGTGTCCCATATTATTTCGTCCTTTAGGCGTCCCACACGCATCTGTACTCCCAGCAAAGTTTTTGTGATCCCGGATACAAGACCAGACGTCGGACTCTCATCCGTGACACGGTTCATGCTATCAATACTACGGAAAAGTGCACGAAACGTTGTAATTATATCAGTAATAATACTCTGTTGCTCGAACCTTGCGCTCAACCATTCGTCGTGAGATACGATACGATGGCTGGAAAGCTTAAATTGAAAGAGAAATTCCGACGCAATAACTCGCACATACATTTTAAAATTCCCGAGGATCGCGCGAGACATAGTAGCCAAATGCAATATAAACATACCGCTCAAAGTCGTACGCCAAGAAGCAGACAGAATGACCAACAACATGACGATACCGAGCGCGTGAGTAAGAGCAAAGGAGCATTTGGCGGATCACACGCTTACAAAAGACGCGAGCCTTTAGTCATTAAGAAGCCTCTGGCCTTCGGATTAGACATTTTGTGCCAACCAACCGTATTGTCTAAACCAAGGCATACAACAGGAAAAAGAACTGGAATATCTGTTGTCAAGGACGATAACTTCGTAGATTTTTACGCTGCACCAACGAACACTCTGCACAAACCACGATCTAACTGTTTCGGATTAGAAGTTATGTCGTTATCTCGACCCAAATAATATCAAGATATATCAACATCATTGATATTAACGTGTGATCTATATTTATTTTAACAGTTCAATTTCATTTACTTTATACACCATACTCGGGGTTTTATACAACGAGCATCCCACATAGCGGTTACAATATAGAGATGATGGCGCATAGGTACCCATTTATAGTCCATTCACAGGGTAGCTAAGTTTGCGTTAATCGATGTCAGTAACTAAGTTATGTGGAACGGATTTAATTTATGTAAACATTTATAATAATAAAGATATATCACCTACGAAACGTATGTTATTAGATGTTAATATATGTGTTCATGATTGGGTATATTTTATCAATATAATGCATATCAAATATAAATTATTATGTCAATACAGAAATATGTATCACTCTCGAACAGAATAAAACAAAGAAACATCAACTGAAACTTCAATGTGCGTTTTGGTTTCCGCCTTGAATTCGCCTAGATTTTGGGCGTTCGCGCATGAAGCCTATGATGGTTACGAGGAAAAAAGTTAGCGTAATGAACATCTATCAGCGTTTGCTGGATCCAACGGAAAATTAGATGCGACGGATGCATTAGAATATTAGAGCGGAGAATATGTGTTAGCAACAACAACAGCAGGATCATCAATATCATCAACGGCATCGTCAACGGCAACGGCAACGGCAACGGCAACGGCAACGGCAACGGCAACGGCAACGACAACGACAACGACAATAATAACGACAGCAGCAACCACAACAGTAGCAGCAGCAACAACAGCAACAACGGCGACAATAGCAATAACGTTATTTTCATGACCAACTATTTGTGCAAGAAAAGTCACCTAGATAGATATTTATAGGGATAGATAACTGATATTTAAAGAGCAAGCTCAGAGGGGTGGGCAAAATATAAGTTGTACTAAAAATCGCTGACATATGAACATTTGTACGGAAGTTTTGAATTATTACTTAATACTTACATGAATTATTACTTAATGCTTACATGAATTATTACTTAATACTTCCATGAATTATTACTTAATGCTCACATGAATTATTACTTAATGCTTACATGAATTATTACTTAATACTGACATGAATTATTACTTAATGCTTACATGAATTATTACTTAATACTTCCATGAATTATTACTTAATGCTTACATGTAACCACTGCATCGAACTTCTAGTACTAGATTTACATATTTCATAATTTTCTTAATTATTTTATATGTTTTCTGTCTGTTTTATAAATAAATCATTGGGTCAAGTCACTTCAGTGACGTACATTTTATTGAGTAGGGTCTTCGGTTACACAACTTATTTGAGTTTCTTAGTTGAGTTATGACCCGATGATTTGCGCAGCTACACACGTGTTGACTGTTGTACTAAAACGATTGCTGAGAAAGCTGCGGTCAGGGGAGAACAACTAGACACACAAAGATGTAATGGAAATTGCTCACAATATCACCTATAGGGTACAGAATCGTCGATTGCCAGGTGTATTTTCCGCATTTTATCTAACAGGTGTACAGGTAAGCCGCGAATTAGTATACGTACTGCGGTTAACGCTATTGACAGGTTAAGTTCGTCGATTATGGATGGGGAAATCGCGGTAGTGCAAAGCACTCTGTCTGCATAGAGAATTGAACTTCCTTCAGTGCCTCTGAATTTCGATAGATAGTTCATTCCCATCGCGCAGGGAATCAGTGGCAAAGGATGGTGATATATAGTTGGGTCATGAAATGTCATTATGTTAGGTACATCAGGACCCTAAACACAGCCACGCCTGACGAGAGAAGCAGTTCGTCGAGTGGTAGAAGCACGGGAGTCATTACCGATAGGTCGCGGGTTCGAAATTGTTCACCGGTCGACTTTCTGCAATGATCTTCAGCAATTCATTTATCGCCGATTGCTCGAGTACACCTGTCTGTAAAAAGAGTAGTCGTTTGATGTCATATTTGTGAGGTGGTATGTGAGTCTAGAAGGTATTGTATCTGCGCTGTATACCTGTTATAGAGATTCCAGGTAATTGCATTAGAAAGCCATTATTGGCTTATAAATGCTGTCTATAAGTGTTGTACTTTATTTTTAAGAACCCGTAACATACTCAGGATATTTATGAGCTAACAGTTTTCAAAACATTCTTCCCCGAACAACGCGGCGGTACTCTCGCAATACGAGTGGGCCACTTACAATACGAAGCCAAAAGCGTGTTGATACAGCAATATTGATGTTAATAAATAAGAAATTCAATCTACCGGCGATTTTTTTATATTACGCGGCACACTTAATGACGTATTTTAGTCAGTTTAGCAGTAAATGTCTGGCAAATCATCTACTCTAAATCGCGTGATGAAACTACATCGAGAAAACACACGGCACGCGACTCAAGGGCGAATAAATGGAGAATTAGGGAGCACGGCTAATCGAATGACGGGGTTATTTGTTGTGTCAGATTGCGTGGTTTTTTGCACTAATCTCTCAGACCCGACACTACAGCTCTTCGCTTGCAGTCCGTGGTCTTGTGACCGGCAATGTCACGACATTGGCCCGTCTCTGTATCGGTCTCTAATACCCCCTAATTGAAAGCTAACATAATGCGACTCGCAGATACCGCGCTAAAATACAGAGTTATGGATGCGTTATAGAAATACATCATCGTCTCGAGTTGACTTGAATGTCGTAGATTACGCGTTGCCTGCAAAATTCTCGTACGTGTCGCAGGATGTTACCTCGTGGTACGCGGTTCTGCCGCTCACCCGATAAATAATTCCCCAATATGAAGATAATGTTGCTCGATGCAATAACCACACGATCTTCGTGTCCCTTAAAAAGAATAAACGCGTTTTCCCGTTGATATTCAAAATCACGAGGGACGTGATGCTAGTTTACAGTGTCTGTCTGTCATGACCCTCGTGCTGATCCCGCAAATAATCACCCCTATCGTTCCCCCAGTTGCGCTTGGCTCGCCCTATGTCTTCATTAGTTTCGAGCCTTATTTACGATGAAAATATGATGACGGTGTATACGGTGTAATATTTCTAAAAGATAAAGCTACTTTTTTATATTTCGACTGAGACATTTCGTTATGGTTTTGTGGCATTTGCCTAGCGTGCTAGAAAATCAGTTCACGATAACGAACCTAACTTTGACAATGGAACTACAGAGTAATCTCAACCGTTTCGATGCTATGAGATGAACATAAAATTACACTTTGCTGCTTGTGGTCATTTAGTCAAAATAATTACTCATGCCTAAATGATGCTCAGCATCTAATAAACGAGGAGCAGTGTAGATTTTCACTTGACAAGTTATGGAATTTGTGTACCAGAGATACACATCCCAATCGGCTTTTACTCCGAGGACAACCTGTTACATAATAAGTAACAAGAAAAAGGTAGCACCTTCTAAGAATAACAAAATTTCCGAAACACGAGTTTCTGCAGACATAAGGAATGCTTCATCATTCACATTAACCTGATGAAACAATTCGTGTGTCTCCGAAAACTCGTGTTTCAATGAATCTTCTTAGTCTTGAACTTCTTGTTATTTTTTGTATAAGGTAACGCTACTTCCCCACCTTGGTCCGTCCTACTAATAAGGTAAGAATTAATATAAGTGAATCTTGCTGTACAGAAAACTTCGTCGGGTTTCATGGGCCGGTCTCGCGACACACGCAGGGTGCTCAAAGATGTGCGGTTGAAGCGATGAAAAAAGTAATACAAGAGTTTCTTATTGCACCACGAGTTTCACCAGGTACATCTCATGGACCTGGCGTGTTTCCTAATATCGCTTATACAAAAGTTACATATAAGTATCATCCCACTATAGCGCAATTGATATATGCAAAACCGACAAAAAGAAAGGTTTGTGTAAAATTTACCATTTTTATGGTTGCAAAACCGACAAAAAGAAAGGTTCCTGTAAAATATACCATTTTTTATGGCCACAAAACCGACAAAAAGAAAGGTTCGTGTAAAATTTACCATTTTGTATGGCTGCAAAACCGACAAAAAGGGTTCGTGGAAAAATTTACCATTTTTATGGCTGCAAAACCGACAAAAAGAAAGGTTCCTGTAAATTTACCATTTTTATGGCTACAAAACCGACAAAAAGAAAGGTTCGTGTAAAATTTACCATTTTTTATGGCTGCAAAACCGACAAAAAGGTTCGTGGAAAAATTTACCATTTTTATGGTTGCAAAACCGACAAAAAGAAAGGTTCCTGTAAAATATACCATTTTTTATGGCCACA
>WURV02010694.1:0-16526 GCA_011762755.2 Epimenia babai
CGTGATGGAGAGGACAGAACGTGATGGAGAGGGCAGAACGTGATGGAGAGGTAAGAACGTGATGGAGAGGGCAGAACGTGATGGAGAGGTAAGAATGTGATGGAGAGGGCAGAACGTGATGGAGAGGTAAGAATGTGATGGAGAACGTGATGGAGAGGGCAGAACGTGATGGAGAGGTAAGAACGTGATGAGAGGCAAATAAAATAAGAAAAAATTAAGTGATGAAGGGGAAATGACGGGTAACGAGGAAAGATATGTGATGAGAGGTGAGGAGCATGAAATGCAGGATGAGGATATGAGAGATTGTGACAAAAAAATACGTATTGAGGAAGGGAGAGGATGTCATCAGCAGCACTTGATGATGGGCAAAAGAAAAGCGAACAATATAAACATGAAAGTGTCATTAAATCCAGATTACAAAGGTCGGTAAATAGAGTATCATACATTTATAATGTTTCATTAATATTGTATCATGCAGATGATTGCCTGCCTGTATTAATCATAAACATTATCCTGTCAATGTTTATGACGATGACACAATCTTTTTTATGCCTCCCCCACTGCATGCACAATCCCCTAGACATCTGGGCCATCGCAGATTAGGCGCGCCACCATATTAGAGACATAATCCCATCAGGCCAAAGCCCCTCACAAAATTGATGCCAAACGATGGAGTTTCTGCCGCAGCTGTATCACTGGTCTTACGCTGTCGTCTGCTTCTATCAATCAAGTTTGCAGTTTGGCATTGATTTTACACGCTAGCATCAGTTCATTCCTAGTTACTTAATTTTCCTAACAAATCAATGAACTATAACAACACAATAATCACCATGCGGCGGGAACCAATCTGTCAGTATTAAATATTAAGCAGCAATTTCCATTTATTACTTCCTACTCTTCAGAGATCATACAAGTAGTTGCAAGAGTTGATAGAACAAGAGGCCAAAGAGGCTCACTTTAAAGGAGAAAAAGACGAAACAAGAGACCAAAGAGGCCATCTTGATATTGGAACAAGAAGACAATGAGACTGCCTATCAAAAACAAAAGGCCTGAAAATACCCATTAAGACAGTGAAAGAAGAAAATACAGATTTGTAGATAAACCTTCCCTGAAATAATATCTAATTGCCTATAGAGATGCCCTAAACAAATCTGAATGAGACCCACACAGAAAATATTTGCCAAATGGCAGACCTTAGGACTAAGCTGACATGGAGATAAAGGTTTTCAAATAAAGAGTCGATAAAAATTAACCCCCTTGGCTCCCATGACAAGATGCTGAACATATCTGAAAGATACTAACCCAAGGACAATATCTGCCGAATGGCAGACCTCTGCGACGAAGAGTTCTTGAGAAAAAGATTTTTCAACTAAAAATACAAGCATTGGCACAAGTTACCTCCCCATACTGCCATGACAATATGATGACCAAATCTAGAGGAGACCAGCCCAAGAACAATATTTGCCAAATAGCAGACATCTGCGATGAGCAGTTCTTGAGAAGATTTTTAAAGAAAAAATATGAATATCAGCAGAAGTTACTTCCCCTAACTGCAATGACGATACCATGAACAAATCTGGAAGATACAGACCTTAGGACAATATCTGCCAGACCTCTACGATAAGCGGTGCTTGAGAAGAAATGCAAAGTTATTACAATGCGAGATCGATATATGTCACTGATTTTACCTGAGCCTTGGTGTGTGCATTTTGGTTGGGCGTGTCATGAGTAGGTGGGTCATGACGGGGTTTCTTGGCACGCGACGTCGTGTGACAGGTGAGGGCATCGGACGAGATCTGGTCTGGAGTGAGACCGGGTTCTGTCTTGATAATACACTCCCCCGGTTGCACCCTGCGATATTTGGTGACAATACTAGTGACGGTGAAATGTCTTACCTTTATTAACAATCAATAACCCTGTCTTGTGCACATGAATCTGTCTGTTAAAAGTTAGTAAATGCTCATACCAGTTAAACGTTTAGTATCTAAGTAATCACTAGTTGAAGAGATTATTGCTTTACAATGGAAGGAATGTTAGAGTCATTTTAGAGGCAGGTTGCCTTCAGCAATCAGGGAATCAGGGTTAAGTGAGTTGCAGCGGATCACAGACAAGTCGAAAGGGGAGTTGTATCAAATGCGTGACCTTTCACTTATTAGTCTTACAACTCAGCTATCCAATTCCCCTCTATGTATATATCAATAGGTCGTATTTTAAATCCTAGGTATAGGCTATGTATGGCCTTATACAAAACTGGCCTCACTTAGACTGCGCTTGCGTTCTCGGTGATCATCTTGTTCATTGGTAGATTGTCATCTCTGAGCTCAACAATTGCATGTCAATGACATTCACGAAAACCTAGCCAATCATTCCAGCAGCACTGACAGTTGAATTAAATGATAGTTGAAGGACTGCCTCAAGCTTTCAAGCCTCCAGCAACTTCAACGTGTAGCCTTCCGTCATCATGGAGGAGGGGCATCCTTGAGAACTGTTTCCAGCAGAATGGACAGCCGGTGGCCCCCGTGAAAGTGGGGATTTGATGATCAAGTGTTGTAGGTACTTAGACTTAGGTCATTAGACTTGTGAGGTATTAGTCATTTAGACGGTCAGTTTTCCATAGATATTTAACCATATGTGATATTGGGATGTTTTGTATGTCCATGTAGATTTAGTGTTGTTTCAGGGTATTCAACCAGTCATATGGGCTCAATGTATATATTTTTCTATCAATCTATTATACATGGTAAGATTTTCTGTTTTAAAAAGTAAGTATTAAGCCATAGCACTTTGTTATCAAAAGATTATTTTGATGTAATAGTGTGATTCACAGATATTAGTGATGAATGTTAACTATCACTAAAAAGGTTTTGTTAATATTTCCCTGCCACAATTAATGAAGATGTATAGCTACTTCTTTCGAGGCTACGTTGCAAATGTATCTGCACAAACAGCATATACGTATGGACAAGGGAAGATCACTGTTTATTTATGGTGATGCATTGATAGACATTAGACGACAATATTCCAAATGGAAATGACATTTGTCACTGTTGGAAGGTAACATTTCAATATGTTATGGATGACACGATGGCACATCAATACTGAATGAGTGAAACCACTGTAACAACTCCTATTGAATCAACGGCCTCACCCCTGCACAATGTATACACAACAGGGTGGAGCTGAATAAAACTGAGGCAAGCTAAATCTCTCAGCGCTCAATGTTCAGTCCCCCACTATTTCTACTGTCTGCCATAATCTAATTTCCCCATTGCGCAATAAACATGCATTCTACACTAGCTTGCCAATTCAAGTACGCAAGCAGGCGCCAGGAGATTCCGGGGGAGGTCTTCTAGTGAATTATTGATGTTAGGTGTATTTTATTCCAGATCTATTGGATGGATGACTCAGGCATCTCATGATCAGCGAGGGATAAAAGACTCAAATTTGCTATTGTTACACACAAAATCAATTCTCTGCTGCTAATATGCAAATGTACGGATATGGAACACACAGTGATCACATTATGAACATGGCTTGCATTGTACGTCTTAAATATAAATGACCATACACATAAACAGATACTGCTCAAAATAACACTAGGTCGAATTAGTATGTAACTGTAATCAAAGGTTCAGACGCTAAAATGAAATGCAGATGAAAATGCAGATATCACTACACAATGAAATATCAATATAAAATCACACGGGAAAGTTGCCCTAATTTCACTAGACAAAAACTTTCCACCCAACAACAAATATCACATGAAATAAATGAAGTATCAGATGTGATGGATATACTGTGAGCTAATAAGTTAAATAAAATTAACAATTTTATATTCAGATGATAAATACTGAGAGTAGAAATATCATTATTGTCTAAAAACTATCGCTATAATGGCATATTATATCATGCTATTTTGGTAGTGAGTGCGATAGTCATAAACGAAACATATATTATTGTGTGATGACTAAACAAGCTTCAAGACTGTCCTCTGAGGAGCTTAACTCTATCCTGGTATATTAATTTATCCGACACGTACTGAATTAAGACATGGCATTATATTTGAAAAACATCCAAAAAATCCAATGAATGATTGAAAATTTAATACCAAATTGTGTCCGATCCAACGATTAACAAAACAAAGAGGCCAAAGAAATCTCATGGCGCTCACCCAACTATTGGAAGAAATAAATAACAAGAAAAATGAAAGAAAGAATGAATAAAATATGTTGAATAAAAGAAGCACTTGAGATGCTTGAATATCAGTGAAAACTCAAAAAACTGTCGCAAAATAATTAAAGACCAAACCAACAAAAACTAAAAAAGGAAAAACACTCGGATTCTAAAACAAGAGGCCAAAAAGGCTTTAAAACACCCATTCAGATAATAAAACAACAGGCCAAGAGGCCTAAAAATACTCTTCTTGAACATGAAAAACATAAGAGAAGATTTTTTTAAAGTAAAAATACAAACATCGCCAGAAATTACTTTCCTCAGACAGACGGTTGATAGATGAAGTCCGATCATCAGAGCTTATCAAGCATAAGTTCAGGGGAAATAAAAGATAAAAATCATCAATTTTTTTATAATGTTGCTTCTGATAACTCATTTATAGATACATCTTAGTTGGACTACACAAAAGACAACTTCTGCCAAATG
This sequence comes from Epimenia babai, assembly GCA_011762755.2. NCBI lineage: Eukaryota > Metazoa > Mollusca > Solenogastres > Cavibelonia > Epimeniidae > Epimenia > Epimenia babai. The sequence goes on from WURV02010694.1 coordinate 4,660, forward strand.
GCAAGACAATGCTGAATAAATAGACGATATGAGAGATATATAAACATGTCGGTAGATAACAGTTTCAAACTCAATGATCATTATGGACAATAGTACGTACATAATAGGATTAAGTTGCTTATAACTTGATAAAAAAATGCGTTTTCAATCCATGTGTAAACCCATTTGTTATGATCCTATATGCTTCTTAACACTACTAATACATTGCAACAAATGATAATCACATAAGGAATAAATAGTTAATCGTGTCTATATTTGCAACAAAAGTATTGCATAATCATAGACTTCACTTTGTTTCTGTGAATGCTAATTGTGCTTAGTAGCGCATGCCATAATGCAATTAGTCATGTCATAATAATATAAAGGTGTCAGGTATTAGTTTTTGTTGATAGAAATGGCATTTTTCAAACTACCATTGTGTTCTATTTAAAAATGCATTCATTGACAATGGCATTAGTTCTGATTTACGTTACACACAATATTACTGAATTATTTATTTATAACTGCAGAGCGACTTTTAATGAAAGGCCATATTATGCCTGCTAGCTAGTTTCGTAGTATGTGCGTTAGTGAATAACACGTTAACATTGACTGAAAATATAATAGAGCTATGACATGTTTATTTGTTTCCTTGTTATCGAACTCCTCTTAAGTTTGAAGAGATTGACCCCCCCCCCATAACCATAGATATATTCTGCCACGACATGACGTTAGTGATATGATAAACCCATTTTCCATCATGGAACAGTATTAAATATCTATAAAAATAAATGATATTGTATCCAGAATTATCTCCCCTCACAATAACAGTTGAATGCAATTGTCATCGTCTTACTGCGATCAATGGCTACTCTGTTATCAACTGGTGAGTAACAGTAGAATTGACTGAATTAAAAGTAAGTCATAGGTGAAGGTTTCTTTAAATCGATTCATCCTTTCAACTGCTATTTTGGACATTGTCTTGCCAAATAATTATTGCCAATCAGTGTACGGCACCAAATGGTTAGGCTAATATTTAATAAGATTACAATATGGCAAACGCAACGATTGACATCTCACTGTTTGAACCATGTACACACACAACCTTGATGGCTAAACGATATACATAACCTTGGTGGTTAACCGATATACATAACCTTGGTGGTTATACGATATACATAACCTTGATGGTTAAATGATATACATAACCTTGATGGTTATACGATATACATAACCTTGATGGTTATACGATATACATAACCTTGGTGGTTAAATGATATGGCTAAACGATTTACATAACCTTGGTGGTTAACCGATATACATAACCTTGGTGGTTAACCGATATACATAACCTTAGTGGTTAAATGATATACATAACCTTGGTGGTTAAACGATATACATAAACTTGGTGGTTAAACGATATACATAACCTTGATGGTTAAAGGTTGACATAACCTTGGTGATGAAACGATATACATAACCTTGGTGTTTAAACGATATACATAAACTTGGTGGTTAAACGATATACATAACCTTGATGGTTAAACGATATACATAACCTTGATGGTTAAACATTGACATAACCTTGATGGTTAAACGATATACATAACCTTGGTGGGTAAACGTTGACATAACCTTGATGGTTAAATGATATACATAACCTTGATGGTTAAACATTGACATAACCTTGATGGTTAAACGATATACATAACCTTGATGGTTAAATGATATACATAACCTTGATGGTTAAACGATATACATAACCTTGGTAGTTAAACGATATACATAACCTTGATGGGATTGACGGACCAATGAATGTTGTCCGATTAGAATAGTTAACTAGAGAATTACCTTAAATGATAAATACTTAAATGCCAGTAACAGGAAATTTCTGTTTTCCATCGAATTTGACATTCAAATTTTTGGCTGGATAATTATTTTGATTGAAACCCCTTTAAATCTTGAGTAGGTAGTACATAGTTATTGTACATGCGTTGATGTCATTAGAAAAATTCATAATCTCCAGAAAAGTAACAAATTCGCTACAGGATGTTGTTTTATGCTGTGATTCGTCACTGTAAGAATTGATACGTATAAATACTGTTGTACTCACTCGTGACTAGTGGTTTCTGTGGCCGGACGCTTCTGAGACGATGACGACGAGGAACCGGACCAAGATCGTTTGCTGTCTTTAGAATTTGCACTGTCACGATGCCGACTTTTGTGATGTTTAGATCTCGACTCTGAGCTTCGATGACTGGAATTATCGTGTCTTGAGGACCTTGACCCAGTGTCTTTGCTGCTACCGCGTTCAGTTTTTTCTATGCTGTTGGCTCGTTCCTTCGAACTCGATGTATTTTTATGCTGCGAGCCTTTACTCGAATGGAAGCTATTATCGCTTGTTTTTTCAGCAACTTCTTTATCGCGGTATTTTATTTTCTGGTTTTCATTAGTCCTTTCCTTATCTTCGTAAACTTTGTTATCCTTTTTATACCAGTCTTTATTATCACTAATGGGTTTATCATCACTTAGCAGGTCTCTGTCTTCGTCGAAACGTTCATCCATTAAATCCACGCACTTCTCTTCATCCTTCAGATCAATCAAGTCCAAATTACCCGGATGTGAATTCGGTCCGGCATTCGATGACACGGATATTCCACTGTCCGGACTGATTAAATTCACATTTAAATTGGTATCCTTCATCGGAATGTGATCAAGTAATGACAAATTGAGTTTAACGAGAATGGTTGCTTTAGTATCACTATCATAACACACGGAACCAATGCCGCAGTCGCTGTCATGGATTGGTGATAAAACCCGTTCGGTTTTCACGGAATTCATGATATGCTCAATGCTGTGGTCCTTCTCATTGGACCGCTTGCTAGATTTATGCTTTGATTTGTGTTTACTCCGTGAGCGATCATAGTCCTTGTCGGATAAACCGGAGGTGTTCAACCTACTCGGTGACTGTTTATGGGGAGTAATACTCGGTGATTGTTTATGAAGTGTAATGCTCGGTGATTGTTTACGGGGAGTGATACTCGGTGATTGTTTATGGAGCGTCGTAATACTCGGTGATTGTTTATTTAGAGTAGTACCCAGTTTGCAGTCGTCGACTGGTGATTTTGACTTGCTAAAATCCAACTTTTGGCAGGAGTTTGTTGGTTCCGGCTTGTATAAATTACTGTAAGCCATGGAGAGGCGTTTCTGTGGGGTAACACCGACGACATCCACATCGGATTCATTTGCCTCGTCACCTCCATCATCTGAAGTATCGCTCAGTTGTAATGACTGAAAACGTTTGCGTTTTATCGCACCAGATGTCTTGGAATTGGGGATTCCAGCACTCTTCTTTGGCGTAGATTCTAATGAACTGTTATTGCATTTTGGCGAATGTGACAAGGTTTGTTTAATTGGCGAAGTTAATAATCCAGATAGCGATTTACTCGGATTTGATGGCTTGGCCACAGGAGATTCCCTTTTGATGGATACGGTCATTTTTGTATTTTCCGGTGACTTACTATATGAGGTCGTGTAATTTCTGGGCGACTTGCTGGCAATTCTATGAACTGTATGTAAGTTTCGATCGGGCTGTGATAATGACTGCGAGTTATTGTGCTGCTTGTCAATATGCTGGTCAGTGCGCTGGTCAATACGCTGGTCATTACGTTGCTCAGTCTCATCATTATCACTCATATCTACGTCATATCGGTCATCATCAGATCCACTCTTGTCCTCATCGTCGTTTGAGAACAATTCGACAGATCGCTGGGCATTATTGCTGATGCTGACATCATTCCCGATGCTGACATCGCTGGCTGGCTTCTCGTTGTCCGATTTATCCGGCAGAAAGTTTTTGAGACCCCAACTCGGCTCCTGTATGAAAACAAATCGAACCATTAAACCTACTGTATGTATACTCCATGTAGTATAATCCAGCACAGTGTAAAAGTCAAAACAGTGTATAATTGAATCTAGAATTTAATACTTCAATCAAGAAAACCAAGGATCGCTTTGTGCTGTAGTTCACTACGTACACTATCTATGACTTAATGACAAGTCCATTCGAAAAAACAAACATTTATGCGGAGGTGTTGAATGTCGCTTATTTACCGCCTTCTTACATTACTGTATTACTGTATAACTTGCATTTGCATTTCTATTTAGTCATAGATACCATAAATTTGTATAGTGTCTTTGATTACCATTTGTTGGTAGGGCACTAGAAATCAAATAGAATTCCATTTCATTTCAATTAACGCTTGTGTTAGGCTATGATTTAACTTATACGTACATTCTATAGCGTTATGCAATATAATCAGTAATCACATGAAATGTATATAGCCGCTTTAGAGACATACTAGTTATTAGGGCGCCTCCAAAACAAATGGATTATTATTGTTAATATTATTATTGTATCAGTGAACAGCTGAGCTCGCTGTGAAGCATTTCGAGGGAGGGGCGACAGTGTACTCTGCGAGGCTTGATGTGATTTTTCTATTCTATCAATGATGGAAGAGTTGGGTCATAAAGAATACCTAACGCCTGTTGAGACCCATTTATATGAAGGGAAATTACTAGGACATCACAAGGAAGAAGCCCTTACATAACCACACTTCCAGGGGTGACACCCCCCCCTCCCGCTCTTCTCCACCACTCTTCACCCTCATAAGCATATACATGACACTCCTTTTACTAGAATTACTATGTTACAATGTAATACAGCCTAAATGTACTAGATCAGATACGCAGAAATTGTGGCCAGCTAGCCAGTTTACTTGAGAAGTATGGCCCGTGCGATAATTAATACAATATGTTACGTGAAGCCCATTAAGGAATAGGCTTCTGTAGTTACCACAAAATTAATTCAAAGTCTAATAACCTCAAATCACACTACAAAGTCACTACTGTAATTGTAAAAAGCTAAAATAGATCATTGCAATATCTAAAGACAATAATCGCATTTAATGTGTATAGCAGGAAAATTTGAATTACTTTCCTTATAGCTTATGGCTCAAATCTTTAGTTATTATGCTGCAAGCGGCCCATATTCTTAAAAGTATTGGTCATTTTTCTCAATGTGATCCATAACTAAAAAATTTTTAACCTACTTTAGAAACGATGCAGTGACATGAATTGAATACGTTTTAAATTCCTGAGTAGATCCAGTAATACTGACCTTAGTCTCTTGTCTCGAGGGTGTGAGGGTACCATGGCTGCTGTTTGCCGATGTGTTATGTACAGATGTGTTATGTACAGAGGTGTTATGCGCAGCTGAGTTGTTATGCGCGGCGGATGTGTTATGTATGGAATTGTTGTTATTGTAGTTTGTCTGCGGTGTCTGTTCGTCATCCGAGGAGCTCGTGTCACTATCCGATGCACTGTCGCTGTCGCTGGATGATGTCTCACTATTGGACATAGCACTCAAACGAGCATGTTGTCTGAAACACAAACATAAACATACGGGTCGTTAATACGAACTACATATTCTACACATATACTGCTCTATTCAGGGAAAATCAATATACTTTGTTCACTGACATGGCAGGGTTACTAAATAATAATGTGTACCTGATGATTACAACGGACATCAGACGATGACAACTGGTACCAGGTGATGACAACTGCTGCCATATGATGACAGTTGGTACTACATGATGACAATGGGCACTATATCATGATAACTGGTAATAAATAATGACCTTGGGTACCAAATAACGACATTGGGTACCGAATGATAACAGGTACCGAGTTATGATGGTCGCAAAAATGGGTACCAAATGATGACAGAAACCAGATTATTGTAAGTGGAGCCAGATGATGACAACTCATACCAGGTTTTGACAATTGGTACCAAATGATAACAACAGGTACCAAATGATGATAAACGGCACTGAATAATGACAACTGGTTGCAAATCATAATGGGTACCAACTTGATATGATGACAATGGCTACCAACTTGATATGATGACAATGGGTACCAATTGATAACAGTGATGATAGAACCACTATATATGTATATAATTTGGTTAGGTAGCTAGTTAGTAACTAATAAAATATAATTTAAATGCATAAGGAAGTGACAATATAAATTCATAACAATCAAGTCTAGGGAATACGTAGTCTATAGTCAGTAAGAGCGACGAGTTTATACTATGCTCATAATGCATGACGTTTACCTGTATGTGTTATATTGCGAAGGATGTAAAGTGTAATAAGCTGGCAGATCACAGCCATGACCTTTACTGGGGAACAGTATTGATTATGATGTATACAGGCGCACATGGTTTACGTCTAGTCGATCCAACACCTATCATCGGTGGATGAGTAAATGAATGCCACATCAAATGTTATTAGCAGTGATAATCCTAAGACATCTCGCGGCGGCGTCCGTAGGAAAAATACTCGGCAATCAGAGCGCCAGAAAAAATATCCACATCCCCCACCCAGCTGTATTATGGACTCGTAGAATATATGTGAATAGATGAAAGACCTAATCAACAACAATTAGTGGCCATAATCATGGGAAGATGCCCCCAAGTGACGACCACCTTTAAAAGCAATTATTATATAGTAATTCCTCCATATATATAGTAAGACGATTGGGTATAATATAGATGATTTAGCAGACCATTCAATTTACCTATTACTAAAATACCCATTACTATAATCATTGCATATACATAGCCGGCAATTGATGTTTATTCTCCCCTCAAAAAGCATTCCTATTCCCGCTATGAAAGCTCCCACATCCTTTCACTGTAAATATGTTTATGTTAAAAGCACCGCGTGGACCTGTAATTTTACTCATATGTGAAAAATATAGGTATAACTCATTTTCATATTTGCACTCGTGCCATTTCCATTTGTGCTCGTAGGCATAGCATTTATTAGGCATCCATACACGACAACGACTGACTGCAATAACCGGGACAGATATATTGGAATTGTACACTCTATAATGAATGAGATAGCCCGTCTGTGATATTGATTATATCCGGCTTTTGAGATCATGTGTCTATCAAATCATAGGCAAATGTATTTATTTTGTATAATATACAATACTACGCGCGATGGGAGAGGGACCACAATAGTGTTGGTGAGTCATACAACCCCCCCCCTCCCCCTCCCCATCAAGTGGTGATCATCTAATCTCTATTAGACATCAGGAGATTTCCAGTGGATCCTCAAGTGCAAGAGCAATGAGAGCCTTACCTGTTTTTAGGATGCTGATGAATCTTGGAAGTCTGAAGGTGGGGCTCGAATTCATAACCACCGAATGGGAAGGAACTCCCGCATCTAACTACTTGACCTCGCCTAACTACTTGACCTCGCCTAACTACTTGACCTCGCCTAACTACTTGACCTACGCAGGCAAATTTCCTACTTCGGTATATTTGAATTTTCGACACTTTCAGAGAATAAGAACATTCAAATATCTCAATATACAGAAATGTGACCTCGTAGTTCGGTAATTGGATTAGTATTGAAGAAGGCACGTGGAAATGGTGGGTTTGGGTGGGTTTACTCTCCACTGAATGATAATATTGCAGTGCATATCTCTGCTGTTGTACTTGACCCACTTTGGATATCAGATTTACATTGTGATAAAATATGATAGACTTTCAAGATACACGTCAAACAAAGCATGCTGTATTGCTAGTTATATTATTAGATAATATATAGCAACTGTTTGCTAATGTGGACATAGATGTCAAAAACCTAGATCTAACACTCGAGTCAAGGGCAAATTTTATCAGATCCGTTTCTTTTATCATGACCTTTGACTAACAATGAATATATCTAATAATGAAATATTTACTTCCTATCCTAGTGATTTGGCATACTTAACTTAACAATTTGATGCATATTATATTGATGCAACATCGGTATATCTGGCAGTGAAATAATTTACACTGATCGTGATCCCAATAAATACAACAGCTTGTTACATAGGTGATTTCTATAATCCATTATTATTTTATTACCAAGAAATTTGAAAAAATGCTTTCTAATCTACTACGGTGTTGGAATGACAAAACTTATACACCACTTATGGTTGATTTATGTAACTTTTTTCTAAAATACATAGATTTTATGCAGATGCATTAAATTTTTCATAAAATATATATTGTGCTTTTTATATGAAAAACTTTAAAATGTGCCAAATATAATAAGAACACTATCATACTAATGTAAAAACCCCCCCAATATTGTTTATTTTTACTTGTTTATGCATAAAATACGTGTTTAGACCCATCAACTTTGCTATACGGTTTAATCTTATTAGAACCTGTATGGAAAACACATGAAATTTATTCACGAGCCATTGAGGACAAAGCTGAATAGCTAACTATGTCGGTCGTCTAGTCATTAGTTGTAATAGCTGCGAGTTCACTAGATAATCCTCCATCATACCAACTGTCACAGGGTCATTTAGAAAGCTGGGTAATTATCGTGACTCAATACGGTGAATGAAACCAATCGGTACAGTACCAATTATGATTCCACAGTGTATGATGGATGACCTACCGTATTTTGGTATCCAAGTGAGTACACGGTACAAGCAACAAAAAAATTACAACAGACAAAGTATTTCTTGAGTCTTTCACACGTCACACGAATGTTTATGTATAATTGTGGATTATTGAAATACTGTAATTTTTGTTGGGAGTAATTTCTGTATGATGTAATATAAAGCACAATATATTAATTAAATACATTTTGTAAAGGTCAAAAGGTCAAAAACTGATACAGAATTATCTCACGAATACCGGAATATCGGAACGTACGCGATATATCAACTCAATGACGAAACAACCCCCAAAATAGTGTCTGTTTAAATTTTTCAAGTACTACTTCCAATAACCCCACAATTAATCAATATGATGCCATATTACAATATCTTAGATAAAATGCGCATTACAGTCCTAACATTATCTTGACGTTAACGACGTTGACGCATTTACCTGTTTATCGTTTTATTAAAGTCACAATGTACAATAGATGCATTAACATTATATTGTAATGAATGCTATTACCCGAGACCCCTACGGTCATGTATAAGGAAAGTTCAATGCATGGCTTATCTTTATAACATAGCAAGTGGGTGGGTGACATACAGTAATTATAATAGTACAAGAGTAGAGCAGAGAGTTTAATATATTCACATGAGGCGTAGAGTTTTTATCAAAATGATTCATTCTTAAATGCTTATGCACTGAAACTCATTTACAATATACTGGTAATGTGAAATATTACTGACATACTACAATAGAATACAGTAACATTCATTGAATACATTTGGTACATCCAGTGATGTACATAGTGAAATGTTTACAGTTTACTGTCAATACAATGAATGCCTGAAAACTAACAAACCTAGAAATGACGTGGCCCGTTCGTGACCCAGTCGCTTATGGTTGGATTTCAATTACATAGGACCTTCGTTCGATTCCCAGTTCATGCAGTATAGGACCTATTAAGGCTGAAATCCTATCTGTCCACGAGGATGTTTCCACTGCTATGGATGAGTTTGCGATATTATGATGCTGATAACAGTCCCTCTAGACTCGACGTCTATGATGTCTCTGATATTTCTCATGTCTCTGATGTATGTCTCTCACGTCTCTGATGTATGTCTCTCATGTCTCCGATGTCTCTCATGTCTCCGATGTCTCTCATGTCTCCGATGTCTCTCATGTCTCTGATGTCTCTCATGTCTCTGATGTCTCTCATGTCTATCATGTCTCTGTTATACTCTCATCTCACTACACATGATCATCACGTAGTGTTACCAGTGTATTCTGTCTGCTATACAAGTAGGTCACTTGTTAGTATTCGGACCCAATGGGATGGATGGACAAAGGTGAACTGTCTGCCCAGACTTGGTAGTTTACATACGTAATTATAGGCCACCCTGTGTATTAAGTGTATATGGGCAGTTCGCAGTTCGAAGGAAGCATACTGTTGAGATCGAACGATAATGAATAGCTCATGTTCTATTACATTATTCTGAAACTTAATTACATCTCTTGAAGAACACAGTGATAAACCATTTGATAGGAAATGCGGAAAACTTTCTGAGCTTACGGAAAAAATGGGGAAAAAATACATAATTACAGGCCATGGCAATAGGTGTCACTTCAGAAATTGCAGTTGTTTGTTTGCTAGTTATAATGATAATATAATAACTAGTAGGATGAGTAGGATTATAATCAGTTAATTTACACTTACAACCATTGAATATACTAGGGTCTACTTGGACTTATGGTCAATTAACAGCTAATGGTAGCTGAACCGAAAACCATATTTAACATTTGATAGATGAAACTAGCCACACTTTTGAGAGAAAGCAAGAGCATTAGGAACTGGACTGCAGTTTACTCATGCCTGTAACAGAGTAACTGTCCTCATAGCTTGCCATAAGGATTAAAGAAATCATGTCCCAAAGTCTGTGCTCACTATAAAGTGTTCCCCAAAAGCTGCCAGGGAGCATTAACTGTTTCCCAAAGTCTGTCATAGAGCTTGTGATAGAGTTGCCAAAGAATTAATGCCCTGCTGTTTTCAATTAAATGCCAGTCAAGGATAAAACATCCCTATATCACTTGTGACATAAATGGCATTTTTAATGGGAGACAACTTGATATCAGCAATTCAGCATATAGTATCAGTATCTATGATTCAGCTTGAATGAAAATGCAGGTTACTACTCATACAATGAATAAACTATAATCAATTCGCTGTTGTTATACCCAACCTGAATAAATATGAATGTAAACAATTACTGGCCGATTTTTAACATAGAAAATCTATTAAATTGATGATTAATTGTTTGGGAATCAAGCTGCATTTTTAAACAAGTGTTATCACGCTTCGCCGACATGGAATCAACATTGTCATCTGGCAATAACGCGAAGAACTGTTAATATCTTTATCCAAGGTGCGTTTAATACACGACATCAGGACATCAGGTATAATCTACGCATAAGATATGATGAGATATTGTAAGGCGTGTAAAGTGGATGCCCATACACGACAAGCTCAGAGGCCACAATGACCATTCTGGTGTTTTTCCCATCCTTATAATTGAGGCTAATTCATTTGTCATGTTAAACACCTCCTAGGCTCGTGGCTCGTAAAGAACCACTAATGGCCCAGCCCAGGGGGTGGGGGAATAATCACAGCCTATTGTTACATAAACAAGCCATATAAAAACCATTACTCCATCTTACTCACATGGTACCAAAGCCATCTTATTACTCCAAAGAATAGACTGTTTCATCAATATTTACATGACACTTTGATTTAAAGGATGATCCTATCAATTATGGATGTCTTCCGTATCAAAGTGTTTTAACCATCAATATGAGAGCTTCGCTGCAGTATGTACGTAGTAATATACCATGCACCAAATGCATCCCACTCTATCAACAACCGAAGGCCACTAACCTTGAAGTGTCCGATTTAAAGCTTAGTAGCTACCTGTAGCTACCTGTTCAAAACCAACCACTAAATCAACTTATAGATACCAGTGATGGAGTGGTCAGAAGCACGGCAGTCTCGTGGGAATGGTTGAGGTTCAAATCTGGCCAAATCTCTGATATTTTTCTCATAATATAAAATGAGCATTTTATTTCAAAATACCAATTGAGATAGGCATTTTAAGTGGGTTACTATTAATTCCACCAGAATATATATATTGTAAGTGCGATTAACATTAAGTACTAATGTCGCATCTGATGCGTGTATACTTGTATAGAAAATCTCGTGTTAATATCTATCTCAGTTTATCTCTAGGACCTTTACTTCTCGTGTTAATATCTATCTCAGTTTATCTCTAGGACCTTTACTTCTCGTGTTAATATCTATCTCAGTTTATCTCTA
>WURV02010805.1:0-23852 GCA_011762755.2 Epimenia babai
GCACTGCGAGCCGGCCTCTGACATGCAAATCATGGGTTCGCGGCTCCCAGTTTGGAACTGCGGCGCAGACTCCTAGGATCGGAATCGATCCTTCGTACCCGTGTCTCCCCGAGCCGCAAGGGAATCCCGATCGTGTCCCTCCGACTGCTTCCGCCCCCCTGCAAGAGTCGATTCCAGAGGCTCCTGCTCCTGGCCTTCCTGGCCGGAGGGACGACGAGGATCCGGTTCGAGACCGAGGATCCGGCAGGGTACCTGGGGAGGGCGGAGGACCTCGGGGTCCTGCTCGAGGCCCTGCGTGGGCTCGGGGCCTCGATCGAGGTCGGGGTCTCGCTCGAGGGGCAGGAGGGCTTCGTCGAGCTCCGATCCCAGGGTTGGACCCAGGTCGAGGCCTCCTTCTTCCTCGGGGAGAACGGCACGGCCCTGCGCATGCTGATGGCCATCGCGGCTTGCATGGGGGGGCGCTACGAGTTCTCCGGCGAACCGGGACTCTCTCATCGGCCCCTGGGCTCGCTCTGGGCCCTGCTCGAGGAGCGGGACCTGGCGCTGCGCTTCCGGCTCGAGGAAGGAAGGGTGCCCTTCGTCCTGGAGGCGCCAGGGGCGGAGGCCTGGTTGGGTGGCGATGCCGACCTCTTCCTCGACCTGGAGGGCGGGACGCAGGGGGCCTCGGGCCTGCTGATCGGACTCGTGGCCGCCAACGAGCCCTTCCGGCTGCATCTGCAGGGGAGCGATGCCGAGGGACTGCCGGGCTACTTGGGCCTGACCCTCGAGGTCCTCGAGGAGTTCGGGGTACCGATCCAGGAACAGGAACTCGGCCAGGGTCGCTGCATGCTGCGCGGCCATGGCAGTCCCCTCCGTGCGCAGAGCTCCGTGGTCGTGGGCGGCGATCCCAGTGCCGCGGCCTGGCTCTGCATCCTGGCCCTGGGGCTGGGTCGAGATCTCGAGATCGGGGGGCTGCGGCCGGATTCGCTGCATCCCGATCTGCGCATCCTCGAGGACCTGGTGGCGGCCGGCGCCGAGCTCTCCTGGGACGAAGGCGGGCTGCGTGTGCGGGGCGAGCTCGGCGCGGGCGATCTCGTGATCGAGGACCTGCAGGAACGGCCTGACAGCTTTCCGGTCCTGGTCACCTGGTTGGCCCTGCGGCCGGGTTGGCATCGGCTCGGGCATGCGCCCAAGCTCCGTGAGAAGGAGAGTGATCGCATCGCCGTGCTCGCACGCGCCCTGCGTCAGATGGGCCATGAGGTCGAGGAGGGGCGAGGATCCCTTGCCTTTCGGGGGCATGCACCCGGTGAGCTCGACCTGCCTCGAGGACTGCGCCTGGATCCCCGGGGGGACCACCGTATGTACATGGCGCTCGCCAGTCTTCTGACGCTTCGCGGGATCGAGGGGGAGGTCCTGGATCCGGGCTGCGTGGCCAAGTCCTGGCCGGCCTTTCCACAGGCACTCGAGAGTCTGAGGCGTGGATGACGGGTCGATCGGAAGGGACGCCCGAGCTTCGTCGACGGGATGAGAGGGAATGAGGATCCCGGCTTCGATCCTCGGGGCTCAGCGGCTCGCGAGGATCAGGCGGCGGGTGCGAGGGCCCTCCTGCGGATGCAGCTGGTAGATCAGGTCCTCCATAGGCGAGAGGCGGCTCCCCCTGAGGAAGCGTGTCCATTCGGCCCGTTCCTTGGACTCGACCTCGGCAGCCTTCCACTGCAGCAGAAGTCCTCCAGGGGCGAGCAACGGGAGGGTCTGTCGACCGATGGCCGCGAGGCGATCGGTGGCACGGCTCGTGACCAGATCCACGGCCCCGCGCAGTTCGGAATGACGGGCCGGGACCTGGGCACCGTCCAGGGCCAGGACCCGCACCATCGGAAAGGCCGCGGCCTCGGCGATGCGCTCGAGGGCCTTGGCCTTCTTCTGGCGGCGCTCGACCATCCAGACCTCGGCCTCGGGCCAGAGGGCCGAAGCGGCCGCAGCCGGGAAGCCGTTGCCCGAACCCAGATCGAGGATGCGCTCCGGGACGCGGTCGAGAGCAAGGAGCTGGTACATCGAATCGACGACGTGCAGGGCCAGGGCCTCGTCCAGGTCGCGGATACCGCTGAGGTTGAGGCGCTGGTTCTCGATCAGCATGGCTCCGAGCCAGCGGAGGATCGGGGCCTTGGCCGGCTCGGGGACCTCGAGTCCGCTCCGATGGAGGGCGAGGTCGAGGCGGGTGGCCAGGTCGGGGGAGCTCGCTCGATCCCGATCGGGAGCGGGCGGTGGCGAGTCGTCCTGCGCTGTGCCTGCCTGCCGAGATCCGGGCCGCTGCGCTGCGGGGCGCATAGACCCGGTCGCGGACGAGGCGGGACCCGGACCCTGCGGGTCCGCATCGCTCGGGGCCGTGGCGGCGGGGTTCTCGGCTCCCTGTTCGCGTCCTCCGCCGGTCTCCCTGGCCTCCTTCGATCCTGGGATCACCGAATGACCAGCCCCGGTGCGGGGCAGGTGGGGACGTCGGGGTCGGGGACGTCTCATCTCGTTTCGCCCTCCGGCAACGGGTGCAGGCTAAGGCCCTGCGAGAGTTCGTCGAGGATCCCGGCCTCGTCCTTGCCTTCCGTCCGAAACGGACGGAGGCCCGGGAATCGACGGAACCAGGTCGTCTGTCGGCGGACCAGTCGGTGGGTGGCCGTGCGCACGCGGTAATCGAGTTGGTCGGCAGGGAGTTCCCCGTCGAGGAACTGCAGGGTCTCCCGATAGCCGATGGCCTCGGCCGCCGTGCGCGAGAAGCCGCCGGCGGCCCGGATGCTGCGGACCTCGTCGACCAGGCCCTGCTCGAACATGGTCTTGGAACGTTGCCTCACCCTTTCGCGCAGCTCCTCGCGCGGACGGTCGAGCCAGTAGCCCTGGTAGCGGTAGCGGGGCGGGCCCTCGTGGAACTGCTTCTGCAGACTGCTGATCGGTCGGCCGGTCTTGGCATGCACCTCGAGGGCGCGGACCAGGCGCTTGCGGTCCTTGATGTGGATCCGCGTCGCGGCCTCTGGATCGATGGCGCGGACCCGTTCGTGGAGCAGGCCGGGCTGGGCGTCCTCCTCGGCCTCGAGTCGGGATCGTAGTTCCGGATCTGCGCTGGGACCATCGAGGAGACCTCGGAGCAGGCCCATCAGGTACATCGGCGTACCGCCGACCAGGAGCAGGCCCTGGCCGCGAGCTCGGGCATCACGGATGACCTCGTCCGCGCTCTCCTGGAAACGTGCCAGGTCGTAGTCCTCCCAGGGCTCGACGAGGTCGAGGCCGTGGTGGACGACGCAGCTGCGTTCTTGGGCGCTCGGCTTGGCCGTGCCGATGTCCATGCGCCGGTACAGGCCCATGGAGTCGATCGAGAGGATCTCGAGGCCATGCGTCTCGGCCAGTGCGACCCCGTATCCGCTCTTGCCGCTCGCGGTCGGACCGGTCAGGACCATCAGCGGGGGGTCGGCATCCTCACTTGGGCTCAACGTCCGCCTCCCTCGCGCTCGGGGACGAAGCCGCTCTCGCGCAGCAGGCGTTCGTCGAGGCGGCGGGTCTCGAAGAGGTCGGGAAGCGCCTGCCTGAGTTCCACGCGCAGGGCTTCCTTCACATCCTCGAACCTGGTCCGGACCCGGGACTCGAGGCGGATCAGGTGCCAGCCGTGGCTGGTCCGGACCGGGTCCGAGACCTGGCCCGGTTCGAGGGCGCGGACGGCCTCGGCGAAGGGGGTTCCATAGCGTTGGTAGTTGTAGTCGGGGATCAGGCCGGCACGGGCACGGTTCTCTTTGCTCTGCCAGAGCGAACGGGCCTCGGGATCGTCGCTCTCGGCGACGAGTGCCTGGAGGCTCTCGCCCTTGGCGAGGCGCTCGGCCAGGACATCGATGCGGGCCCGGGCCGCGGCCCGGACCTGGGTCTCGAGCGGTTCGCGCTTGTCCTTGTCGATCAGGATCGCGCGGGTCGCGTGGAAGGAGATGAAGACCTGACGGGGGACGACCTTGAGCCCCCCGACGCCGTAGCGCTCCTCGAAACGACTTCGCAGAGCCGCCTCGTCGAGCTTGCGCTCGGCCTGGATCAGGACCGTGCGCCGGAGGAAGCGCTCCGTACCCAAGGGGTCGCGTTCGTACTCCCCGGGCCGGCTCCCCCGGAATTGCCGCCTGCGGGCTGCAAGGCGATCGCCGAGCTGTCGGCTCTGGATCTCCCTGGCCAGGATCCGGTCCAGCACGAAGGGGCGGAGGGCCCGGCCGCGGTCGCGGGCCAGCAGCCAGGACTTGTAGGTCTCGACATCCAGGCTCTCGTTGCCGAGCTTCGCCACGACCTTGCCGGGCCGGTCCCAAGGGTGCTTGGGGAAGTGCGGAGGGATCCGCTCCGAGGCCTGCAGCAGCAGGAGCGGCAGGAAGCAGGGGGCCAGGGCGAGGATCCGGGGCTTGTGGCGAGCGGGCATGACGGAGCAAGGCTTCGGGGGAGGGGGGAGGACCCTTTCGATGGAATCCCGGGGGAGGGGGCCCTAGCATCCTCTCCTTCGTTTTCCCAGGAACGCGCCTCTCCGGGCAAGACCTTCTCGCCCGGAGACCGTCCGCTCCCTGCGTCCCCGACAGGCCTCAACCCGGATCGACCCCCTCGTGCGGCTTGCCTTCGTCTCCGACATCCACGGCAACACCGAGGCCTTGACCACGGTCTTCGAGGACATCGAGGCCCGCGAGGTCGACGAGATCTACTGCCTCGGGGACGTGATCGGCTACGGCCCGGAGCCGCGCGAATGCCTGTTGATGGTCATCGAGAAGTGCAAGCTGAGCCTTCTCGGCAACCACGAGCATGGCTCCCTGTTCTACGCCTCGGACTTCAACCCTAAGGCACGCGCCGCGATCGAGTGGACCAAGGACCAGCTCAACGATCGCGAGCATCCGCGCGAGGAGAACTTCAAGCTCTGGAACTACATCTCCTCGATGCCGGAGAGCCATCGCGTCGGCGACATCCTGCTCGTGCACGGTTCCCCGCGGGATCCGGTGCGTGAATACCTGCTGCCCGCGGATGCCAAGGATGCGGCCAAGATGCATGGCTGCTTCGAGAAGATGGGGGATGCGCGGACCTGTTTCGTCGGCCACTCCCACGTGCCGGGGGTCTACGAGGAAGGGGCGGGCTTCCGCAAGCCTGCCGAACTCGACGACGAGTTCCGGTTGGGGGACAAGAAGGCCATCATCAACATCGGTTCGGTTGGCCAGCCCCGGGACGGGGACGTGCGGACCTCGTACGTGACCTACGACCTCGAGGAAGGAATCATCCGTTTCCATCGCCTCGAGTACGACGTGGCCACGACCCAGGCCAAGGTGCGGGCCACCGATCTGTCCGAGTACCTCGCCGACCGTCTCGGCGTCGGGCGTTGACCTGCCGCTGACGAAGCCAGGGCAGCAGGAACCTCCGCAACGCGACGCCCCTCCGAGCGAGGGCCAAGCCTCCGAAGGAAGCTCATGGAGAACCGGATCACCAGCCTCCTCCTCCCGATCCTGATCATCGTGACCGGGATCTTCCTGTTCCAGGGCATGTTCGGTCAGGACAAGTCCAAGGGACAGACCGAGACGCGGGCGCGCCATGTCCGTCCGGAGGGAAAGGTCGAGGACCTGCCCAAGGTCGTCTCGAAGCAGGAGTTCAAGACCATCCGGCGGACCGTCGGCAAGCCGGGCGAACCTGGTTTCGACCTGGAGTTCTCGACCCTGGGCGGGACCCTGCTCTCGGCGAGCCTGCTGGACGTCTACTCGAGGCCCAAGCTCAACGACGAAGAGAGGCAGGATCCGGCGAACCGCTACAAGATCGTCGATCCCTTCACGGATGTTTCCGGGTCCTACTACGGATTCGACCAGAAGGTGCGGCACGGGCGTGACCTGATCCACGACATCAAGGGTGGCCAGGCCATGCAGCCCAGCCACCTCGAGTGGGAGCATGTCGAGGGGGAGCTCGCCGAGGACGAGGGGCTGCGCTTCCGGTTGGCCCTGTCCAACGGCCTGGTCTGGGAGAAGGACTACCTGTTCCAGGAGGGGCATCGCGAGCTGCAGCTCGTGCTGCGGCTCAAGAACACCGGCAGCGCCGACAACAAGGACCTGCGCTACGTCGAGTACGACCTGTACGGTCCCAAGGCCCTGCCGAGCTCGCCGGAGGACGCGACCTTCATGATGCCTCCGACCATCGTCGCCGCGACGATGGACGGGGAGGGGGGCTTCTCGGACCCCGCGCGCCTCAACCCGGGCGGCAAGCGGGATCGTTCTCCTGAACTCCTGCTCGACGTGCCCAGCGGTGAGCGGCTGGCCTACGCGGCCTCGACGACGCGCTTCTTCACCTGCATCCTCCGTCCCGAGGAGGGCGGCGAGTACGAGACCGCCAAGCTCGTCGACAAGGTCTTCATGCAGCGGCTGCCCTTCGAGAAGCATGGGGATGTCGAGGCCTTCTCCGTGGGGACGCCGGTGCTGTCGATCAAGCACCCCTTCCCGCCGCCTGTGGCCGCCGGTGGGGAGAGCCAGACCGAGCTGCGCTTCCTGGTCTACCTCGGACCCAAGGATCGGGACTACTTCGCCGATCGACCGGAGCTCGAGCCCTTCTACGCCGTGCTCGACCTCGACTTCGAGACCCCCTGCTTCTGCACTCCCCCGGGCGTGAAGACGATCGCCAAGTTCCTGCTCTACCTGCTCAAGGCCATCAGCGGGGTCGTCGGTAACTGGGGCCTGGCCATCATCATCCTGACCATCCTGGTCCGTGCCTCCCTGCTGCCCTTGATGCTCAAGCAGCAGAAGAGCATGCGGGTCTTCCAGGAGAAGTCGGCCCGGCTCAAGCCGCAGCTCGATGCCATCAAGAAGAAGTACGCCAAGGACAAGCAGAAGCTGAACAAGGCCATGCTCGAGTTCCAGCGCGAGCACAAGCTGATGCCGCCGCTGGGAGGCTGTCTGCCGCTGATCTTCACGATGCCGATCTTCTTCGGCCTGTTCACGATGCTGCGCGCCTCGTACGAACTGCGCTACCAGCCGGCCTTCCTGTGGATCGAGGACCTCTCGCGTCCGGACGCCCTGTTCGCGATGCCCGATGGCTTCCCGCTGATCTCGGACTTCAACCTGCTGCCGCTCCTGATGATGGCGCTGTGGACGATCAGCGCCTTCTCGACCAAGCTGCCCGAGGATCCGCAGCAGCGGCAGATGCAGAAGATGATGCGCTTCATGCCGCTGATGTTCGGCGTCTTCCTCTGGAACTACGCATCGGGGCTGACGCTCTACATGACGGCCTCCGCGCTCTGGACCCTGGTGGAGCAGCGGATCATCAAGGCTAAGTACGGATCCATCGCCGCCGGCACCCCGACGATGTAGCGCTTCCAGCTACGCATCACGATGGCAGGTGACGCAGCCTCCTCGGAGGAGATTGCATCCCTCCCCTTCACGGTGCGCCGAGGCGGCCATCATCCCAGTAGACCCGCGCGCGTTCCCCCCGGCAGAAGCCGATCAGGGTCGCCCCTGCCTCCCGGCAGAGGTCGAGGGCCAGCGCGGAGGGAGCCGAGACCGAGAGCAGGATCGGGCAGCCCAGGCGCAGGAGCTTGGCCACGAGCTCGTAGCCGGCCCGGCCGGAGAGCAGGCCGATGCACTCGCCGAGGTCCGGCAGCTGCTGGCAGGCCTGCCCGATGGCCTTGTCCAGGGCGTTGTGTCGGCCGACGTCCTCGGCGAAGCCATGGAGCTCACCGTCCGTGGTGAAGATGGCGGCGGCATGGCTAGCGCCGGTGCGGCGGAACAGGGCCTGCTCCTGCCCGAAGCGTTCGAGAAGCCCCGGGATCTCCTTCGTGGAGAAGCCCGGCCTCCCGGCCTGGAGCGTGCGTCCCTCGGGGACGAGATCGTGCAGGTCCTCCAGGCCGCAGAGCCCACAGGAGGGACGGATCTCCTGGACCCGCCTCAGGGCGGCCCGGCGCTGACTGCTGCGGGCCCCTCGGGTTCGGACATGGACGCGGTCGGGGCGGGCCTCGTCCTGCTCGCTGCGGGGTGAGCCCGGGCGGGGGATCAGCTCCTCGATCTCGTCGACGGCGTCGATGAGGCCTTCGGCCAGGAGGAAGCCTCGGACGAGGTCCTCGTCGCGACCCGGGGTCCGCATGGTCAACAGGGACTGGCCGTCGATGTCCAGGATCAAGGGTTCCTCGAGGAGGAGTTCGTCCTGGCTGCCGTCCCTCAGTCTGCGTTTCGTGGATCCATCCATCGGCTTGGCGGCAAGATAGCGTCCGTGATCCTCCGTTCCTCGACCTTCCTGATGCTGCTCGTCCTGCCGGGGGTCGCCCTCCCGGCACAGATCCGCCGCCCCGAGCCCTCGGTGCAGGCCCGGAGATTGGGAAAGGACCTGGCCTGGACCAAGGATCTGGGCAAGGCCCTGGCCCAGGCCAAGGCATCGGGCCGGAGGCTGTTCTGGTGGCCGCCGACCGTGCCGGGTTCGCCTCTGGACCGCAGGCCGGTGCTCGAGTTCTACGTGCGGGGTTCCCTGGCCGGGGAGCCCTCGCTCAGGCGCTTGCTGAAGGGCTATGTGCTGCTCGAGCGGGTGCCGGACCGGCGCGAGGCCAAGCGCTTCGGCCTCGAGCCCTTCGCCTTCGTCGAGCCGGGCTTCTTGATCCTCGATGGGGAGGGAAAGGTCCTCGATCGTCTTCAGGGGATCCAGACCCTCTCCCGGCCCTGGCTGGCCCGACGGCTCGCTTCGCATCTGGGTGAGTCCGGCCGGAAGTCCCTCGAGGACCGCCCCATGCCCTCGGGCTACGAAGACCGGTTGCAGGCCTTCGCCCAGGGCGAGTTCGCGCTCCCAGAGGAGGAGAAGGACCAAGCAGAGGCGGACTGGCTGCGGCAGCTGCGCGGCGTGTCGCTCTGGGAGCGGGGTCACAAGGAGGAAGCCCGAGCCCTCTGGAAGCGACTCCTCGAGCAGACCAAGAAGCCCGCCCTGCGCTCCTGGTTGGCGGTCGAGCTCGAAGGCTTCGGGCCCTACCAGCGCGGCTTCTTCCGGTACGAGGCCCCGGTGGTCGAAGCGCCCCTCGACAGGCCGACGACCTCGACCCCGAGATCCAAGGCCGATCTCCGTGAGGTCCATCTCGCTGCGGTCCGCGCGCTGCTGCGGATGCAGGAGCCCAGCGGTGGTTTCGAGGACAGTCAGTACGACTTCGGTGGGCGCGACAGCCTTCCCAACGTCTACGTGGCCTGCACCGCGCTCGCCGGTATGGCCCTGCATCGCCACCGCGCCCTGCTGGACGAGAAGGGCCGCGAATCCCTGCGGGCCTGTCTTCGCTATGTCCTCGATCCGGCCCGGCGCAACGACAAGGACGAGGACGAGTGGATCTGGGCTCGTGCCTATCCGCTCCAACTGCTCTGCGCGCTGATCGGGGATCCGATCCAGGGCCTCGAGGTCGAGCAGCTTCGGGTCCAGGCTGCGCGGATCGCGCGTGAGCTTACGAGCCGACAGCGGGCGGACGGGGCCTTCCGTCACGAGTACCACAATCCCTTCGTCTCGGCCTCGGTGCTCCTGGCCATGGCCGAGGCCCGGGACCAGGGAGTCGACGTGGATCCGGAGGCGAGGGAGAAGGCCGTGCGCAATCTTGTGAAGCAGCGCAGCAAGCTCGGCAGCTTTCCGTACTCCACGAGCTCGGGTCGCTCCCGTGCGGCCAAGGTGGCCGCGGCGGCCGGTCGCATGCCGCTCTGCGAGGCCGCGCTCTTCGTCCATGGGGCCTCGGACACCAAACGTCTCCAGGCCGCCCTGAGGGCCTCCTTCAAGCACCACGAGCAGCTGGAGAGCACCCGACGCTACGACGACCACGCAAACCGCCTCGGGTACGGGGGCTTCTTCTACTGGTACGACCAGCTCGGTCGTCGATACGCCATGGATCGGCTCGGGGATGGGGCGATTCCATGGCTGAACCGGCTCGAGGCCCAGATCCTGACCATCGCCGAGCAGGATGGCTCCTTCATCGACAGCCACGAACTCGGCAAGAGCTATGGCACCGCGATGGCCCTGCTCTGCCTGAGGCCCCTGCCTCAGCCGAAGAGCCGGCGCAGTCCCAGATAGTACCAGATCAGGTTGGGCAGCAGGGCCAGGACCAGCTTGAGTTGGAAGCTGCCCTTGGCCGTCTTGTGCCGGAAGAGCTTCATGCCCAGCAATGCCCCCGGTGCGCCACCGATCGCGGCCAGGGCCAGCAGGCTGCTCTCCGGGGTCCGCCGCTGGCCGAGCCGGGCCCGCCGCTTGTCGAGCCCGTAGGCCACGAAGGCGAAGAGGCTGGTCACGGCGACCAGGACGATCAGGATCTGGGTCTCCCAGGGAAGCCCCGAGAGGCTGGGCGAGGCGGGTTCCTGGCTCGGGTGGGGTTGAAGATCAGATCTTCTGGGAATCAAGGTGATATCACTCCGCTATCCAGTGAACCTCACGGCCAAGATCTCTCGACCCGAAGCCTCGTTCCATGGAGGACCCGATGCAAGAGAAGCGTTCGACCGAACAGCGGATGGACCGGCTGGTTTCCGGATACCCGATGATCCTCGTGGCCCTGGTCAGCTTCGGCCTGGGCATCTGGGCCCTGATCTGGGCCGCCAATGCCCATCAATCCAGTGATGGGATGCGGATCCTCATCGGACTCTGCGCGCCTTTGCTGGGCCTGACCGGGCTGCTCTCGCTGACCGGCTTCACGGTCGTCGAGCCCAACATGAGCCGCGTCGTGATCCTCTTCGGTGCCTACAAGGGGACGATCCGGCGCAACGGCTTCTTCTGGGTCAATCCCTTCACGGTGCGCCGCAAGGTCTCGCTGCGCGTCCGCAACTTCAACTCGGAGACGATCAAGGTCAACGACAAGCTCGGCAACCCGATCGAGATCGGGGCCGTCGTCGTCTGGAAGGTCGACGAGACCGCGCAGGCGGCCTTCGACGTCGACGACTACGAGGACTATGTCACCGTCCAGACCGAGTCGGCGATCCGCCATCTGGCGGCGGATCATCCGTACGACTCCGAGGAGGGGGCCACGACGACTTCGCTCCGGGGGAGCTCCGAGATCGTCAACCAGGAACTTCAGCAGGAGCTGAAGGAACGCCTGGATATGGCCGGCATCGAGGTGCTCGAGGTCCGCCTCTCGCACCTGGCCTATGCGCCCGAGATCGCGAGCGCCATGCTGCAGCGTCAGCAGGCAGAGGCCATCATCCAGGCCCGCAAGCGCATCGTGGACGGAGCCGTCGGCATGGTCGACATGGCCTCGACCACCTCAAGGCGAAGAACGTCGTCGAGCTCGACGAGGAGCGGAAGGCCTCGATGGTCAGCAACCTCCTGGTCGTGCTCTGCTCCGACCGCGGCGCCCAGCCGGTGGTCAACAGCGGCAGCCTCTACGGATGATGTCATGGCTGCCCGCAAGGCCTTCCTGCTCCGACTCGACCCCAAGCTCCTCGAGGAGTTGCGGGGTTGGGCCGATCAGGAACTGCGCAGCTTGAATGGACGGATCGAATTCCTGCTGCGTGAAGCCCTCCGCAAGCGTCGTGGTCTGGAGGACGGCAAGGGGCCCAAGCGACGGGGAGGTCGTGCTTCTTCGTGACCTCTGTCAGCATCTCGCATCAGGGGAGCTTTCTCGGCCCCTCGGCTCATGGGATCCCCCGAAGCAGCCGATGAAGGTTCGAGCTCCGAGGAGTCTCTGGCCTTCGCCTGTGAGGACGACCCAAGGCCTTCCTTCGATCGGAGGACCGGGAAGGCGCTCCCTTCGAGGAACGCCGACCTGGTCCTCCGATTCCTTGTACGGACCCAGGTACGGACCCAGGATCCCGGTCCTCGGGCCCGGCGACGATGGCCTCGAGCCCGGCCGACAGGAGCCGCGTTTCAGCTCTTCTCGAAGATCCCGATCAGGCTGTGCCCGGTCGGGAAGGAGAGCTTGCGGAGCAGGTGGCGTTCGCTGCCCATGACCCGTGCGAAGCTCTCGTTGATCAGCCAGGGAACCCGCACCGAGAGGTTGGTGTGCGTGGGATCCTTGAGGCCGACGAGCTTCTCCTTGAGCTTGCCGAGCAGGACCGCCGGCAGGATCAACGGGAACAGGAAGGTGTTGAAGTAGGTCAGCTTGTGCGGGGAGAGCCCGACCTCGGCGCAGACCTTGCGCAGTCGGCCCTTGGTGTAGCGACGGCAGTGATGGGCGACCCGATCGTTGTTGCTGAACAGGAACTGATACGCCGGCACCGAGAAGAAGACGAGCCCTCCTGGCTTGAGCACGCGATGGATCTCGGCCAGGGCCCGGACCTCGTCGGGGATGTGCTCGATCGCGTCGAAGAGGCAGACCAGGTCCTGGCTCTCGTCGGGCAGCGGGATCTCGTAGGCGTTGCCACAGAGGATCGGACAGCCGCTGCGCTTCATGGCGAGCCGGGAGAGGTCCTCGCTGAGCTCGAGCCCCTTGGCCTGCCCGAAGCGGGCCAGGCGCCGGAGCAGCCCTCCTGCCCCGCAGCCGATCTCGAGGACCTCGAGGTCCTCGCGGTTCCCGACCTGGTCGCTCAGGAGGTCGAAGAAGATCCTCCTCCGGCCACGGAACCAGAAGTGTTCCTCCTCGAGGTCCGCGAACTGTTCGTAGGCGCGCGCCTCCACCGGCTCAGCTCCGCTTCTTCCTCGCGGCCAGGACCATCTCGTCGTTCATGTTGACATAGAAGTTCATGGCGTTGAACGGGATCAGGGGCCAGAGCAGGTACTTCATGACCGGCGAGAGGCGCTCGGCCCGCTCCCGGATGAAGGCGACCGAGACGTACTTGCCGCCCAGGGTCGGTGTGTTCTCGAGGATCTCGAATCCACTCCGGTCCAGGAGGAGCCGGATCGTGTCCGGGTCGAAGTGGTAGAGGTGCTCGAGGTGCTTGTAGTGGTGCCACTTGGGCCCCATCTTCGCCGCGAAGCGGCTGCGCACGTTCTGCGTCTCGAGGATCAGGACCCCGTCCTCGGCCAGGAGTTCGCGGACGCGGCCCAGGAAGGTCTCGGGCTCTGGCACGTGCTCGACCACGTCCCAGAGCGTGATCGCGTCGAAGCTCCCCGCATCGAAGGGCGCCTCCTCGATCGTGCCGATCCGGACGCTGTCCTTGCCCAGTCGCTCCTGGGCGAAGGCGGCGATGTCCGGCGAGAGCTCCAGCCCCTGGATCTCCCAGCCCTTCTCGCGGGCGACGCTGAGGAAGTAGCCGGCGGCACAGCCGACGTCGAGCACGCGCCCGGGCTCGGGATGGTGGCGCTCGAGGATGGAGATGCGCTTGCGGAAGGTCTTGAGATACAGCGGCTCGTCGGCGCGGTAGTCGGCGTAGCCCCGGTTCTTGGGACCCTCGCTGGTCCAGTATCCCTCGTCATAGACCTTGGGCAGGGCCTCGGGCCTGAGTCGCGGGGTCACGTAGACGAGGCCGCAGCCCTTGCAACGCCGCACCTCGAAGGGTGCCTCGGCGAAGTCGAGGCCGGACTCGGTGCTGCCGCAGATCGTGCAGCTCTCGACGGCTTCGAAGGACGCAGGGTCCTTGAGGAGTTCCTCTCGGGTGGTCACGGGCCTGCTCCGTTCAGCTCGCTTCACCCAGACGACCTTCGTCGCCCTTGGAATCGAGATCCTTGCGAGGTGGCTCGTCTCCTGGTGCGCCCCTGCCCTTGCCGCCGTACACCTCGTCGCGATAGAGGTCGTCCATCGCGTCTGGCTCGAAGAGGTCGTCCTGGGTCGCGATCCGCTCGTGGGCGTTGCCCTCCTGTCCGAAGGTCTGGCCCATGAGACGGCCCATCTCGATGGACTGGTCCATGTTGTTGTAGCGGAACAGGCCCTGGCGACCGCCGGACTTGAGGTTCGTGACGCCGTGCACGAAGTCCATGATCTTGGTCAGGTGGCCCTCGTAGTGCAGGTCGTAGATCGGATAGGCGAAGGGGACCTTGCGCGTGAAGATGCCCTCGACCTCGGGATCCTCGATCAGGCCTGCACCGCCCTTGCCGAGATCGCGGACCGCGATCTCGCGGAGCTTGTCCTCGTCGGCCTTCCAGATCTCGTCCCCGACCCTGCAGGTGATCTCGGCGCAGATCATCGTCTTGTCGGGTGGGGCGCAGTACGGCGAGAAGTTCTTGAACTCGCTGATCCGGTGGACCGTCAGCTTCTTCTCGGGCAGGTAGACCCAGTTGTCGTCGGTGACCTTGGGTTTGTTCAGCTTGAGGTAGACGAAGACGATCGCCACGTAGTCGAGGCCCTTGAGCGCCTGCATGACCTGCTCGGGCGGCTTGGGTCGGATCGAGCGGGCCATGGCCGTGACCGGGATCGTGGATACGTATTCGTCGCCGGTGATGAACTCTCGTCCACCTTTGCGGTCCTGGTACTCGATCTTGGTGACCTCCTCACCCTCGCGGTGCACGAGGATGGCCGGGCTGTCGGTCAGGATGCGGCCGCCCATGCGCTCGATCTCGCGCTTGTAGCCGCGTGCCAACTCGCCGATGCCACCGAGCTTGGGGTAGACGAAGTCGGTGACCAGGGTGCGCGGCGTGTTCTTGGGCTTGAACAGGGTCTTGTGGACCGTGTCCTTGAGGCTCAGCAGGGTGATGCGCTGGCTGGCCCAGTCGGCCGAGATCTCGGTGGCCGGCATGCCCCAGGCCTTCTCGGTGTACTGGACGAAGAAGGTCTCGGCCAGGGAGGTGCCGAAGCGCTTGACGACCCACTCACGGAAGTTGCGGTCCTTGAGGCGTCGGATGCCGGTCAGCTCGAGGAAGTTGACCCACATCGAGTCCGTGAGGAAGCGGATGATCCTCCACTTGGACATGTTCTTCAGGATGTTCTTCACGTTCAGCGGGTAGTTGAAGAACTTCCCGAACATGAAGATCCGGCTCTGGCGCCGTGCCCAGACCTTGTTGTCGCCGATGATCTCCTGCACGTGCCGCATCAGCTCCTTCTCCTTGGTGTGGAAGCGATGCGGGCCGAAGTCGTAGCACCAGTAGTCGGAGTTCGGTTCGCCTGCGGTCTCCCGATCCCCTTCCTCGAAGGACTGGGCCATGCCTCCGACCTCGGGTTCGCGCTCGAGGATCGTGACCTGGAGCCCGGCCTTGCACATCTCGTAGCCGCAGGAGAGGCCGGCGAGACCTCCGCCGATGATGACGACGTGCTTAGGGTTGGATGCGGCCTGTGCCGGTTCGGACATGATGGCGATCGCGGGCTTGGGGGCTACTGGAGAAACGAGCGGAGAAGTCTACCCCCCTGTCGAGGACGGGCGAAACAAGGCTTCATGAGGACCGGAAAGCCGACGGCGATCGTCGGGATCCCGATGCCATGGGCGGCCGGACAGGGCCTCGCGGGGATCCGGCTCCTGGTCCTTCCGATGCCCCGCCATCCACTCGGGTCCTTCCAGCAGCCCGTTGAAGAACCCCAGCGGCGCCAGCGCCATCGTCTCCCTCGCCCCATCACCACTCGAAAGCCTCGACGGATCCGTGGATCCGCCTGCGTTTTCGAGAGGCGATGGGACGAGGGATCCGACGCCCTGGCATCCACTGGGGTTCTTCAACGGGCTGCAAGGGGATGCCAGGGCCGTTCAGCGACCGAGGAAGCGCTTGCGGCTGATGATCTTGAACATGCCCCAGGCCGTCTTGCAGACCTTGAGGAAGCCGTCCGAGTGCTTGGACTCGCCTCCCAGGCGCGGGTAGTAGTGGACCGGGATCTCGATGACGCGGCGCCTCTTGCGGAGGGCCTCGCACATCATCTCGGGCGAGAAGGACGGGCCCGGCGAGGTCAGGGACTCCTCGATCTTGTGGAAGGTCTCCTTCCAGAGTGCGCGGTAGGTACAGCCGACGTCGGTCAGGCGGGGTTCGTGCGGGATGAACCAACAGAGCTCGAGATACTTGGCCATGACCAGGTTCCCGAAGCGGAGCAGGCGGCCCATGTTGGCGGCCTGCTGGACCATCTGGCGCGTGGTCCGGGTGCCCATGACCATCGAGCAGTCGTTCATGTACGAGAGGAACTTGGCGACGTCCTTGGCCTTGAAGGAGCCATCGGCCTCGACCAGGATCATGATCTCGCCCTCGGCCGCCCGCATGCCGGCCATCAGGGCGCTGCCGTAGCCGGGTTTCGACTCGGCGACGACGCGGGCCCCGGCCTCGGTGGCCAGCTCCGCCGTGCGGTCCCGGCAGTTGTTGTCGACGACCAGGACCTCGTCGACGGCGGAGAGCGCCACGAAGTCCCGGACCACGTCCGCGATCGTCTCCTCCTCGTTGTAGGCGGGGATGACGACGGAGACCTTGTGCTGTTCGTACATGACCGAAGGACCATACCCAGCGGCGGAGGGGGACCCGGTTTCTTTACGAGGCTCTTTTGGCGACTGCAGGCCGACCAGTACGCGACCTGGAGGGGGGACCAGGGGTAGGATCCGATCGATGGTGCCCCGCCTGCTCTCCCGCGAAGCCCTGCTCGCCTTCCTCGGCGCGATCCTGGTCTCCATGGTATGGTTCGCACCTACCTGGTTCGAGGGCAGGAGCCAGTACCCGACCGATGCCGTGCTGGCCTGCGAGCCGTGGAGCTCGGAACTCGGGCGGGGAGAGGGGCATCCCCAGCAGCCCGAGCTCGGGGATCTGGATCTCTACTTCTTCCCGCAGCTGGCCTTTGCCGTGCGGGAGGTGCTGGAGCGGGGCTCTTGGCCGCTCTGGAATCCCTCGATCTACGGGGGGACCTCGCTGATCGGCAATCCGCAGGTCCCGCTCTGGAACCCCTTCGTCCGGGTGCTGCCCTGGTTCCAGGAGCAAGGTGCGCCGTTCTCGGCCTGGCGGCTGTCGCTGGGCCTGACCTGGACCGGGATCCTGCGCTTCGTGCTCTGCCTGGGCTTCGCCTACTTGTGGCTGCGGCGCATGGGGGCCTCGGTCGGCTTCGCGGGACTGGGGGCCCTGTTCGTCGGGGTCGGGCCGTACGCGAGCCTCTGGCGGCTGCATGTGCCCGAGCAGGTGCTCTCGATGATGCCGCTGGCGCTCTTCGGCCTCGAAGGGCTGCGGCGGGGCCTCCATGGGCCGAGCCTGTGCATGGCCGGCCTGGGTTGGGGGCTTTCCTGCCTGGGCGGCTACCCGCAGACGAGCCTGATCCTCGGGCTCTTCCTGTTGCTCTGGGTCTGGCTGAGGCGGGACCGGGAAGCCGGGCTGCGGGGATCGTTTGCGAGCTTGCTGGCCCTGGGCCTGGGGACGATGCTGGCGCTGCCCTGTTGGCTGCCCTTCCTGTCCTTCCTCGGTGAGGCTTCGATCGGTGCGATCCGGAAGGCCTCGACCGGGGTGCCGCCCGAGGGCATGGCCTGGCTCTGGATCCTGCTCTCTCTGGCCTGCCTGCTGGCTTGGCCGCTGCTCTCCCGACTGCGGAAGGCTGGGCTCGGACAGGGACTCTGCTGGGGGTTGGTCCTCGGCATCCTGAGTGGCTTCCTCGCACTCCCGTCGCTCTCGGATCTCGGGACCGGCCTCCTGCTGACCTGGCTGCCATCGGGGCAGGGACAGCTCGAAGGACTGCAGGGCCATGTCGGGCTCGGACTGCTGCTCTTCCTGTTCCTGGGCTTGTTCCGCAGGCAGGGGACTCCGGAGCACCGGATCCTGCTCGGCCTGGCTTCGATGGTAGGGCTCGTCGTCCTCGGACATCCGGGGCTGAGACAGCTGCTGCGCTGGGTCCTTCCGCTGCTCGAACCCAGTCGAGTGGCTTGTCTCGTGCCTCTGCTGGTCGCTTCCTTGTTGGTCCATGCCGAGGCCGGGCTCCGGCTGCGACTCGGTCGGCATGCGCTCGGGATGACCCTGATGGTCCTGCTGCTCGGCATCCTCCCCGGGGTCGCCTGGTTGCCGAGCCTCACGGAGGACGAGGTCTATCCAGAGGCCGCGACCCTAGAGATCCTCGAGGCCTGGAAGGCGGAGGACCCGGACCTTCGGCTCTTCCATGCGGATGCCGGGCTGATGCCGATCAACAGTCCGCTGGTGCAGGGACTGGACTCGGCGCTCGGGGCGGACGGCATGGACCCGGAGCACTACCTGTTCCTGTTGGTGCACCTGCATCCCGAGGATCGCTGGACCTCACTGCCCCCGCGGACGGAGTGGCGGACCGGGGCGATGCGCTTGGATCGTCCGCTCTTCGATCAGCTGGCCTGTAGGGCCGTGTTGGCTTCGCCGGGCGAGACCTTGCCGGAGCACTTCGTCGTGCGGCATCGGACCGAGAGCCTGGTCCTGGCCGAGAACCCGCGAGCGGCACCGAGGGCGGCGCTGATGGGTGTGGCGCGTCGATTCGAAGAGGATCCCTACGGCCTGTTGAAGATGCCGGTCGGGGAGGCCCTGGTCTTCGAGGGCGGGATCCCGGATCTGCCGGGCGATCCCCCGAGCGAGGGGGCCGTGCGTTGGCTGGCGCGCAGTCCGGATCGGCTGCTGCTCGAGACCGAGGCCGATGGGGCTGCCTGGTTGCTGCTGCGGGACACGCTGCTCGCCGGCTGGAAGGCGCGGGTGGATGGCGAGGAGGTCGCCGTGCATCGGGCCAACTTCGCCCATCGGGCGATCGTCGTGCCGGCGGGCAAGCACCGGATCGAGTGGAGCTACGAGCCGGCGGCCCATGACTGGGGGCGGGGGTTGGGGTTGCTGGGCCTGCTGTTGTTGCTGGGGATGGGGGCGGGGCTTCAGCCGATCCTGAACAGGGAGAGGCGGGTCTGAGCAGGCGGGCGAGACGATCGGGGGAACCATCGCCCGAGGGAATGGTGGGCGGGATCCTGAGGGCCATGCGACCCATCGAGGACCCGGGCCAGCAAAGCCCGGCCAGGGATCCATGAGCCGAGGCCCAGGATGGGATCCCTGGCTCGCCGCGATCAGCTTCCGAAGACGATCCCCTGCGCCAGCGGCAGCTCGCTTCCGTAGTTGATCGTCGAGGTCTGGCGGCGCATGTAGGCCTTCCACGAGTCCGAGCCGGACTCGCGGCCGCCACCGGTGTCCTTCTCCCCGCCGAAGGCTCCGCCGATCTCGGCACCGGAGGTGCCGAGGTTGACGTTGGCGATGCCGCAGTCCGAGCCGGCCGGTGACAGGAAGCGCTCGGCCAGGCGTACATCGCGGGTGAACACCGCCGAGCTCAGGCCCTGGGGCACGTCGTTCTGCAGGCGGAGCGCCTCTTCGAAGTCCTCGACCTCGCAGACGTAGAGGATCGGCGCGAAGGTCTCGTGCTGCATCAGGGCCATGTCGGGACGGGCCCGGACCAGGGCCGGGCGCACGTAGTGCCCCCCGGCCAGCTCGCCCTCGAGGCGGACCGGCTCGCCGCCGCAGAGGAGTTCGCCACCCTGTTCGGGTACTTGGACCAGGGCTTCCTGCATCATCGTCAGGGCCTCGGCGTCGATCAGCGGGCCGCAGAGCGTGCCCTCGTCGAGCGGGCTTCCGACGCTCACGGACTCGTAGGCCTGCTGGAGGCGGCCCAGCAGCTCGGCGTGGACGCCCTTCTGCACGTAGAGGCGGCGTGTCGACGTGCAGCGCTGGCCGGCCGTGCCGACCGCGCCGAAGAGGATGCCGCGCAGGGCCAGGTCCAGGTCGGCGTCGTCGAGGACGATCACCGCGTTGTTGCCGCCGAGCTCGAGCAGGGTGCGACCCAGGCGGGCGCCGACGACCTCGGCGACGCGGCGGCCCATGCGGGTCGAGCCGGTGGCCGAGATCAGCGGCAGGCGGCGGTCGGCGATCATCGCCTCACCGACCTCGGCGTCGGTGCCGGTGATCAACGAGACCAGGCCGCCGTAGCCTGCCGGCTCGAGGACCTCGGCCGCGACCTTGGTCATGGCCAGCGCCGTCAGCGGAGCCTTGAGCGAGGGCTTCCAGAGCAGGGCGTCACCGCAGACCAGGGCCACCATCGCGTTCCAGGCCCAGACCGCCGCCGGGAAGTTGAAGGCCGTGATCGTCCCGACGACCCCCAGCGGCTGCCAGGTCTCGCGCATCGCATGCTCGGGCCTCTCGCTGGCGATCGTCAGCCCGTAGAGCTGCCGCGAGAGACCGACCGCGAAGTCCGCGATGTCGATCGCCTCCTGCACCTCGCCGAGGCCCTCCTGGAGGATCTTGCCGGACTCCCAGCTCACCAGCTGGCCGAGCGGCTCCTTCTTCTCGCGTAGCTTCTCCCCGATCTGCCGCACGAACTCCCCGCGCTGCGGTGCCGGCAGCACCCGCCACCTCTCGAAGGCCTCCTGCGCCGCCCGGATCGTCGTCTCCAGATCCTCGGCCGTCCCCAGCCTCAGCCCGGCGATCTCCTTGCCGGTCGCCGGACTCAGCGACGCCACCCGATCACCCTTCGTCTCGATCCACCGGCCCGCATAGGCCCCCGAGTTCTCACCCACCAGCCCAAGGGCCTCCAGCATGGGGTCGGAGCTCATTTCTACCTCTTTCCAACGGTGCTTCCTGGGCTCGAGCCGCACAACTGAGTGCCAGACCTCGAATCCCCGTTCTGGCGCGGGAGGCTAACACGCTTCCTGCAAGGGTCGAGGGGGAAGCTGGGTGCCTCGAAGAAGGCTCCGTTTCATCAGTGCCCTCCTCCGGTCATGGCCGATTCGGGACCGTCGACACTATCGAAAGTGCACAGATCGAGCCCCGACCCTGATCTGTGCAGTTCGAGCCCAGGAAGCACCGTTGGAAAGTGGTGAAAACGGGCTCCGACCCCCTGCTACTGGAAGCGGGGTTCGGTGGGGAAGAGGCGGCGGCCGAGGGTGAGGATGCGTTTCTTGAGCTCGAGGAGGAGGACGAGCTTCTCTGGGGTGGCCTTGGCGAGGCTGGCTTCGACCTTGGAGAGGTAGTCGACGAGGAGGTCCTTGGATTGCATGGTTTCGAGGACCTGGAGGGTGGCATCGAGGTCCTGGCGCTTCATCTCGTACTGGAAGCGAAGGCGCAGAGCTGTGCCGTGATGGGGCTGCTGCTCGAGGATGGCGAGGCAGGCCTGGTAGCCCTCGAGGAAGCGGGGGTCATCGGTGGGGTGGCTGGTGCCGGTCAGGATCTGGATCAGGGTCTCGTAGCGCTCCTGGATCTGGAGGCCGAGGGGGTGATCGGGGTAGATCTCGAGGAGCTTTCGAATGGATTCTCGACCGGCGTTGCGCAGCGCGGGATTGCCGGGGTGCCAGTGGAAGTTCTCGAGACCGTGGAGGCCGACTTCGACAAGGGCCTGATACTCGCGCGGACGACGGAAGAGGACTTTCTCGAGGTCACGGAGGGAGTTCGCGAGGACTTGCTGCTCGCCGGCGAGTTGTGGATAGAGGACTGCATAGGCGCGGTAGTTCTTGCGGAGGATCTGCGAGCGCAGCAGGAGCCAGTCGGTCTCGACGGGGTCGCGTTCGACAGCGGCCGTGATCGAGTTGTAGACCTCGGCGAGGGCTAGCTTGAAGGAAGGGTCGTCGGGGGGGATGCCGCGGGCGACCTCCTGGGCGCGGAGGAAGCGTGCCCCGTGGCTCTCTCCGAGGAACATCATGATCCCGGGGAACAGCAGCAGCACCCCGAAGAGCGGAAGGGTCCAGCGGGGGAACAGGCACCAGGGCCGGAACTCGTCCTCGTCGAGCGAAAGCTGCAGGGATAGCAGGAAGCAGAGTGCCGCCGAGGCATTGCCGAGGGGTGAGCGCGAGAGCGCGAGAGGCAGGAAGCCGAGGAAGGATGCGAGTCCGAGCGGCAGCATGCGCCCCTGGAGCACGAGCCCGAGGAAGATCGCCAGGAACAGGATCAGGCAGAGGGCCCCGGGCAGGCCCAGCTCCGCCAGGAGTTGCAGGAGGTCGTTGTGGGCGGTCGTGACCCGGGTCGTGATCTGGTTGCCGAGCGAGGAGATGCGGATCTCGGCCGGGTCCCGATACCGGGGGTACAGCACGCGGAAGTTGCCGGCCCCGACTCCGAGGGGCATGGCATCGGGCACCATGACGAAGGCCGTGGTCTTGTAGATCAGGTAGCGCACGTCGAGGGTCGAGCCAGCCGAGGCCTCGATGGCCTCCGAGGCCGCGGTCTCCGCTGCGACGGTCCCGCCCTCCTCGGCTCCCAGCGAGGCGAAGCGGATCAGCGGGGTCAGGCAGAGGATGCCGAAGAGCAGCAGGCGCCCACGCGCACCGAGCCCGAACTCCCAGGGCCGGAACAGGATCAGCAGCATCGCGAGGTGGAAGCCGATCATCGCGGCGCGCTTCATCCCGACCCAGAGGTAGAGGTCGGCGAAGAGCAGGCTCACGAGCCCGGGCACCGGGCCGGCGAAGAGGGCCAGCGGGGCCGCCATCGTCGTCCACTCGGCCGCGACATTGGTGTTGCCGAGCGAGGAGACCGGTTCGCCGGCATGTGTGTAGTGCGCCGGCCAGTCCAGGCCGAAGCCCTGGGCGATCCCGTAGACCGAGGTCAGCAGCAGGGCGAGGCAGGTCCCCTGGCCGAGCGGTCGCAGTGCCTGCCTCCCCTGGGGCACGAGCAGGGGGACGAGGGCGAGCGCGAGGAAGTAGGACCCCGACTCGAAGCAGGGGTAGAGATCGATGGCCCAGATCCCGGAGACCAGCGAGAGCAGCGGCAGGCCCAGGAAAGGCACGAAGAGTCGACTCGGTCCATGCGCCCGTCCGAAGGCCGCGAAGCAGAGGAAGACGCCGGTGGCCAGCAGCATCATCGCGCGCCGCGCGCGCTCGAAGTCGGGCCAGTAGGGATCGAAGGGCAGGGAGAGCAGGACCGGGAACAGGAAGAGCGCGGCACGCTCGACCCAGGGGATGCGATCCCCGTGCTCGACGTGGAAGCGTACCGAGGCGCCGGATTCGGCCTCGAACTCCACGCTCGGGGTCCCCGCGCCCTTGCCGCTCATCGGCCGACCCTGCCCGGACCCGTCATACCGAGGCCTCCGGCCCGGCTGCCAAGGCATCGCCGAGCACCCCGTCGACGAAACCCTCCGGATCGAAGCTCTCGAGGTCCTCGATGCCCTCGCCCAGCCCGACGAAGCAGATCGGCAGCGGCAGCTCCCGCTGGATCCCGAAGACCGCTCCGCCCTTGGCCGTTCCGTCGAGCTTGCTGAGGATCAGGCCGCTGACCGGGGCCACCTCGTGGAACTCGGCCGCCTGCCGGATCGCGTTCTGCCCGGTCGTCGAGTCGAGGACGAGCAGGGTCTGGTGGGGGGCATCGGGGATGCGCTTGCGCAGGACCGAGACGATCTTCTCGAGCTCGCGCATCAGGTTCTTCTGCGTGTGCAGGCGGCCGGCCGTATCGACGATCAGCCAGTCGACCTCGCGGGCCACGGCCGCGTCCACGGCGTCGTAGGCCACGGCGGCAGGGTCGGCGCCCGTGGCCTGCTTGACGATGCCGCAGCCCAGGCGCTCGGACCAGAGCGCCAGCTGCTCGACGGCCGCGGCGCGGAAGGTGTCCGAGGCGCAGAGCAGCACCGAGTCCCCCTGTTGCTGGAGCCAGTGCGCGAGCTTGGCGATCGAGGTCGTCTTGCCCGAGCCGTTGACGCCTGCGACGAGCAGCACGGTCGGGCCCTCGGCCACCTTGCGCAACTCGGTGCGACAACCTTCGAGGCGATCGAGGAGCTCCACACGGAGCCATTGCCGGAGATCCTCGGTGTCGGCGATCTTCTTGCGCTTCCAGGCCTCGGCCGCGGCCTCGACGATCTCGGTCCCGGTCGGGCCCAGGTCGTTGGTGTAGAGCGTCTCCTCCAGCTCCTCGAAGAGGTCCTCGTCCAGCGGCTTCCTGGTACCGAGGAGTTGCCCCAGACCGGAGGCGAGCTTCTCTCGCGTCTTGCTCAGTCCCTTGAGCAGTCGGCCGAACACCATGGCTGCTTCCTCTCGACGTCGTTCGCGTTCGGTTCTTGCTGAAACCCTGCCCCCGGGTTTCCCGACGATCCTCCCCGTGTGAGGAGGGGGCCTCGGAGTGGAGTGCGGTGCAGGCTGCTAGTCCTCAGACAAGCGTCCCCACAGGCGCAGAAATCTGAGAATTGCCCGAAAGGCTCTCCTCCGGCTTCG
>WURV02010916.1:0-23845 GCA_011762755.2 Epimenia babai
GAAACCCGTTTTCCGCGTTATTTTTGCCGATTCCGCGAAATTTGTCCGTTTTCCGCAAAACGGAAAACTATTGGCCCTAGTATAAGGCAACAGAAGATATTCAGCTTGTGGCCGCAATACGATGACGCTGAAATCAGCACATTGAAACTTCTACCAGTCCTTGCCAGTGCTGCATGCTCAGCTTTCTAAATTTTTTGTTTTACAATTTGTCTGCGCTTTCATGCTTTAATTACCTACATACAGTATAATCATATATTGTGTATGATTCATTATTGAATTTTTTTTATTTTTCTGTGTCTTGGTTCCAATTTTCTTTTCTTATAATTGAAATGTGTTGGTTGGTGTCTTTTGTTGCAATACACAAATAACTATCATTACCCATGTTCTTTTGTTAATTTAACTGACAATTTTTCGGTTGGGGGACATTTTGGCAGAGGACGTTTTGGTTAGGGGTACATTTCGGTTGGCTAGTAAAGATATTATTATTTGAACCCTGGTAATGTGGTGTATAGTTATCAGTGTGGTAACGGTTAACAGCCTGATAAGTTGCCAAGGTAATGTCATGCAGGGCACTTAACAGTGTATGGCCCATGGGCTATATGTTCATTTTATGGTATGACATATTACCGAATATACTCGCTTATAAGACGACCTCCTAACCTTAGTCCCCCCGGCCCTGCGGACGACGATGTGGTTTGAAATAATAATAGTCTCACTTAGAAGACGACCCTCCCACTCTGAATCTAGTTTTTTTGGGGAAAATAGATCGTCTTGGAAGTGAGTATATACGGTTGCTAAGTGTGAGCAGTACCATGATTCTACATTTTGGAATTGTTATCGAATGATATCGAGCCCGAGACCATTTGCTAATACCCATTCATAGTGGTATTACGAGTTGAGTATGGCTCCAGGTTCTACAAATCATGCGTCTCTTAAGCATGCATCAACAAACCAACTTACACCATTACCCCTTCTAAGAAATGTGCTTTTTTGACTAAAGTCAGTAGCATGAATAACTTTGATTCTATAGAGTGAACTTTTTATGATTTTGTTAAATATCACATATGTATTGGTAATAAACATCCCTAGATAAGTCACATTTATTATTGCAAACGAATAGACATCGCATCAATCTCCTATTTCGTTATGATAAATATCCACTATAATTCCTGTTTGTCATATAGAAAATTCCTTCTCTATCATTTGTTTTTCCCATTCAGAGAATATTTTAGTTTTTGATATGGTTGCTTTGTAAAATATGTTATTGGTTGATGAGTGTCATCTCTCAAATGTTTTATTGTAGCAAGAAATTGCCACAAGTTCCCGAGACACTTCTCAAGCGAAGGAAGAAGCGGTCACAGTCCATACGCCTACAAATACAGAAAAATGCTCGGCAGAAGACGGTACAGATTAAACAAACTATCATGGTGGATGTTGTGTAGAACTAGTGTTGTAACGAGTACTTAAGCTGATACCCGGGTACTCGTGGACCGATCACGAGCGGTTACCCGAGTACTCGTCATGAATTGTAGACATGTGCAATGCGTTTCAAAAATGGCTTCCTAATATGCCCAACTTTAGTTATTGTAACTTAATTCAATACCATAAAACTAGATAAAAAGAGAAATATTGTCATACCCTATAAATAGTGTTATGTTCATTTTGAAATTCTGATAAGTTTTGTCGAAAACTCAATTTGATTGACAGTAGCATTGGTAGTCGCCATCTTAGTTTATTTGCTACTAAGGTCAAGCACGCTCGTGGTGCGTGCAAATAGAGATGGACTGTAATAATGTGCAAGCTCAGATTGCGATTAAGAGCATCGCAGTTTAAGCAGAAGAAGGTAATTGCTGTTGATGTGTATATTTTTACCTCTCAAAAGCCTCTTGGTCTAAAACTTTGTCAATAAGCAGACATTGTTGTTGAGTTGTTCCATCTCGGAGTTGTTTGGGGTATTGTCATCCTTTGCTTTTTGGGAGATATGTTCTTGGGATGGTGTTTTTCCGATTTAGCGAAGGGGGATTTCTACCACTAATTTTGTTTGAATTATTTTGAAACACGTGACTATATTTAATTTATGTATTTTGCTAAAAGTTTTTAAAGTTTTCACTTGGAAAATTCCAGCATCGCATGCGCTTCTTTTATTCGACATTTTTATTCTTATTTTTTTTTCTTGTTTATTTTTATTTTCTCCAGTAGTCACGTAGGCGTCGTGAAGCCTCTTTGGCTTCCTGTCTAAATATACTTTTGAAATTTTTATAGATTTGTAATTACCACTTTATAGGGTTAAGACATAGTCATGTATTAGAAATATTTGACATCATCTGAAATAGCTTGATATTGTGATATTTTGGCTATTACCTGACTGAAAATATAAGGTTGGTCGATTATGTATATTGAATACTCTTGTGCATTTATGGAAAAAACATTCATATACATTTTATAATTATTCGATTCCAAATTTCAAAGTATACAATATCAAAATGAAAGGTGTATTTTTGACATTTAGCTGAATACGATAAAAAACAATAGAAAATATCAGAGTATGACTATTTTCTTTCCAGATGTGCTTTATATTGGAAGTATAATATCAACCATGAAACCTATATTTGGTTAAGAGAATATTAACAGCACCGTGACTAATGCATAATCTGAACAAGCACTCACACCTTAGATCTAGCCCCGTACAATCCTGCTCTTTGCTTGGAAAGCTTTAAGTCTAGATTCTGGTTAATTGCATGCGATATCATGTGACACATTATTAAATGTTTTGTAATGGCATAATAAAATAGTACAGAGGGCATTATTTTTGGGCTTTGTACACTCCATTAGGCAGCGAAGGCCAAGAAACTGCTTATATTTCGGCGAGCTGAGAGGTACATCACCGAGTATCGGCGCGCTGAACGATTGGAGATCCAGAAGGCTCGCATGGCTAAACGCGCCCACGATTTCTACGTTAAGCCTGAGCCCAAGCTCGCCTTCGTCATCCGCATAAGGGGGTCAGTAGAATAGAGGTGTATCTTAACTAACTGTTATATATATTCGTGTCCGATCGAATATTCTCTTATAGTTCGGCGCTCTATTTCATTCGCCACTAACAGTGCTGTGTACATTTCCCATAACTGTTATGATTGATAAACAATCCTGCTGTCAAATTAGGAAAGAAAACTGGCACGTTGAAAGGGTCATGAGAGGCATTATTTTTATTTTGAGAGCAATGTTGCATAATTAAGGGGAAGAGAATGTATAAAATGATCATAGACCACAAAAGCAAAAACTCAAATGTCGAAAATCGGGTTGACCATCAATTTTCAGCTCACCTAAGGTTATGCTTGGTGAGCTTTTCTGATTGGAGGTTGTCCGTCGTCCGTCCGTCCGATCTGCCACATTTTCTTAAATATATTCTCAAGAGCCCATATCACAGAGGTCTGGCATTTGGCAGATATTGTCCTTGGGATGGTCTCTTCAATATTTGTTCATGGTATCATCATCGTAGCTAGGGGAAGTAACTTCCTCCAATGTTATTTTTTAAAAAGTTTTCTTGAGAACCGCTTATCGCGGAGGTCTGCTATTTGGGAAATATTATCTTTGGGATGGTTGAGATTTATTGAGCTTATCCTCATCTGACCAAGGGGAAGTAATTTCTGCCGCTGTTTGTAATGTTAAAATTTTCTCAACAACTTGAAATTTTCTTAATATTTTTAATGTTCCCGAAGAGTGTTTTTAGGCCTCTTTGGCCTTTTGTTTTGGTATCTGAATGAGTGATTTGAGGCCTGTTTGGCCTGTTGTTCTAATAATTGAATGAATCTTGTGAAACACGTTTGGCCTCTTGTTTTAATATCCGAGTGTTTTTAGATGTCTTCGGCCTTTTTTATATCCAAATGAGTGTATTCATCTAGCCTGTTTGGTTTTTTGATTTACTATCAGTGTCTGGAGGCCTCCTTGATCTTCTGTTTTTTCCTCCTTTAGTTTTTTTTGCGACTTTTTAGTTTTTTTTATGTTTTCTCTTATATTCTAGCGTCTCAAGTGCTTCTTTTATTTTACATTTTTTATTCTTTGTTTTTTTTTGTCATTTTTTGTTATGATGGCAATTTCAAAATATTTACAATGTTCAAAGAAGTGACAAATGATTAAATTAAACTATATATTGAATATAGTTCATTGTTTTTTGATGTTAATATTCAATGAAAGATCATTGATCTGAAGTAAAGGGGTCAGATCGTCGGGTGCGATAAAGCGGTTTGATAATCAGGTCTATTGGATTTCATGTTTTAGTGTGAATGGAGTGCCCCCTAAACCACGCAAGGTCATGCAACTGTTCCGCCTGCTGCAAATCAATAATGGAGTTTTTGTGAAGATGAACAAGTCAACGCAGAACATGCTCAAGATAGCGGAACCCTACATCACCTGGGGGTATGTATTGTGGGGGGTATTATGGTTTCCAAATATGTTAGAATTTTACAGTAACTAAATGTGGCATAAAATTTCTTCTTATTGATCTAATAGTATGGATTAATAGGAGTAATATGAATTATACCAATTATACCTTGTCGTGGGTTGGTTGGTTATTTATTAACTAACCTTAGCTTATGTTCAGTGAGCTTTACTGATCGGACTTAGTCCATCGTCTCTCTGTCCATTAGCCCTTTTGTCAACATTTTCTTAATTATCTCTAAAACCGTTTAGCACGAGGCATTAGATTTTGGTAGGTATTCATTTTCCTTGGGTTGGTCTTAATCAGATTTGTTCAGGGTTATCGGAGCATTGGGAGGTAACTTCTGATGTTTGTAGCTTTGTCTACAAAATCTCACGTTATATGCCTTGTTGCCATAAACTTTATTCTTTTGGTCATCTTTTAATATTTTCATATCCCATATCATTCAGTCCTATTTCTAAATGTTTTTAATCTTCCAGAAGAGTTTTTAGGACGTTATTGGCCTATACGCTTTAATATCTAAAGGAATGTTTTGAGGCATCTATGGCCTTTTGTTTTAATATAAAAAGTACTGTCTTGAGGCCATTGTGACATTTTTAGCTCACCTGAGCTTATGCTCGGTGAGCTTTTCTGATCGTAGTTCGTACATCGTTATCCGTCCATCGTTCATCCGTCCAATGGTAACATTTTCTCAAAAATATCCATAACTGCTCATCTCAGAGGTCTGCTATTTGGCAGATATTGTCCTTGGGTTGGTTGGTCTCTTCTAGATTTGTTCATGGTATCATTATAGCAGCTAGGGGAGGTAACTTCTGCGGATGTTTGTATTTTTTCTTAAAAAATTTTCTCAAGCACCACTTATCGCAGAGATCTGCTATTTGGCTATTATTGTCCTTGGGTTGGTCACCTCTAGATTTGTTCATCATATTGCCAAGGCAGTATCTCTATGTCTGCTCACTGCAAAGGTCGGCCACTAGGCAGTTGTTGTGTGTCTGATTCAGATTTGTTTGGGCATCTCTATTTAGGCAATTGGAGGTGATTTCAGCCAAGATTTATCAACAAATCTATTTTCTGTATCTCAATGGGTATTTTCAAGTCTCTTTGGCCTCTTGTTTTTGATGTCAGGCAGTCTCCTTGTTATTGTTGTCATCCTAATATAAAGATGCCCGTCTTGGCCTCTTGTTTTGTCTTTTTTTTCAGGTGAGCGAGCATCTTGGGGCCTCTTTGGCCTCTTGTTTTGATATCCGAATGAGTGTTTAAGGCATCTTTAGCCTTTATTTTTCTGTTTGATTTTTGTTACGATTTTTAGTTATTTATTTTGTGAATATTTTTAGTTTTCATTTATATGCATTTTCAAGTACTTGGTTCATTTGAGATTTTTGATTCGTTCTTTGTTTTTTGTTTTTCTTGTTTATTTAATATTTTATTTCCAGTAGTGAGG
Source organism: Epimenia babai (assembly GCA_011762755.2). NCBI lineage: Eukaryota > Metazoa > Mollusca > Solenogastres > Cavibelonia > Epimeniidae > Epimenia > Epimenia babai. Next base: position 5,877 of record WURV02010916.1, read on the forward strand.
TGAGTGTCTTTAGGCGTTTTTCCCTCTTATCAGGTATATTTTTCTTCTATATAACGGTTTATCAAATTGCAATCAATGGGGTTTACCAGCGTCAGTTATTCCCCGCATGGTGGCCATTTTGAGTGAGTGATCGTTAGTTTACGCTAACAGTTTTCATTTACATTTTCATCTAAATATAGCCTTTGGTATCCCTCTGTGAAGTTGAATAGCATAGCTTCAATGCAGTGATATTGGCCCTGCGTACATCAATGACATGATTTCTGGTTATGTGCCCGGGCGCATTTTGAGGCCTGCTTCTCAGTGTTTAGCGACAGTTAACTGTCGTCTAGTCACTACTCGGAAGTGCTGCCTCTGCTTTGCCGGGCCCGCTCTATAATAAGAAATAAGAAGCATAGTCTCCATCAACATTTTCAAAACCATTCTTAAGTCTTATCTTTTTACACAATATAAATTCTAACTGTAACTTAAATTTTTTGTCTACCGTGGACCACCCTGTAAGCATGCATGCATGGAGTGGGGGTATATAAATGCCTAATATTTATTTATTTATTGTCTGACACATTGTACATAGCTAATACTCGTCCTGTGCCATAATTAAATCGGTCAAGATTATGTATATAATGTATAAATTCTTCGGCTTAAAGGAAATTAGAATATATTGTGCCCGCCCAATATTTATTTTCTGTATGTTACGTATATATTGTTTGTATTTTGCATTGAATAATAACGTTTTATCGTATGTTTAGTCCAGACACAGCTTTTTATGAGTAGTATGTAACTGTCATCTAATCGTCATTACCGTCAGTATACCTGTCATCACATGACATTGTAGAGAGCCAAACCTGAAGAGTGTGCGTGAACTGATTTACAAACGGGGCTATGGCAAGATCAGAGGACGTCGTATCCCTCTATCTGATAACAAGTTTATAGAGGAGAAATTAGGTATGTGGAATATCTTCTATGGGTAGTCTAGGGATGCAGGTGGCCTAACTGCATGATGGTGGATTTGAATTCCAGAATACCCTGATTCAATCCCTGCTCAAGCCATAATATATAAGATACCTTGAAATAACAAAATGTTCTCAAGAAGTTTTTTTTTATTTATGAGCTCTGTTACCAGACTGTCACCTTTGACATATATATATATATATGTGTGTGTGCGTGCGTGCGTGCGTGCGCGCGCGCTTTTCAAATCATGACAAATTTTCATAGGAAATTCTACATTTGTGTAGCAGTTACTGTTTTAATAGCTCAACTGAGCTTACGCTCGGTTGGCTTTTCTGATCAGATGTTGTGTCGTTCCTACATCCATCCCTCCGTCAATCTGTCCATTGGATGTTAACATTTAAAAAAATTTATCAACCACTTATTGTAGAGCTTTGCCATTTGACAAGATATCGTCGTTTGAAATTTGTTAAGCTCATCTGAACAAGGGGAAGTAATTTATGACGATAATAGTATTTTTGCTTAAAATTTCTTAACCGCTTGTTGCAGAGCTCTTCAATTTTACAGATATTATCCTTGGGTTGGTCTGTTTTAGATTAGTGGTTAGGCCTTTTGTCATAATATGCAAATTAATGTTTTTTGGCCTGTTTGACTTCGTGTTTTAATATCCAAGTGTTTGGTACCCCTGGCCTTTTGTTTATTTTCACCTTTTCCTTAGTTTTTGTTTGTTTTTCGGTCTGTTTATTTGGCTACAATTCTTTTTTAGACTTTCAATTATAGCCGCGCTACTTATGTGTTTCTAATACTTTAATTTGAGATTTCTTATTCTTTATGGTTTTTTATATTTTTCAATAGTAAGATGAGCATCTTGTTCAGATCTTGGATCATTTAGTCCTGTTTCTAAATATTTTTAGTGTTCCAGAAGAGTGTTTATGGCTTATTTGAATGAGTGTTTTTAGGCCTCTTTGGCCTTTTGTGTTAATATCCGATAAGGTTTTTATTTATATTTAAGCATCTTAAATGTTTTTTTCATGCGACATTTTTATTCTCTCGTTTGGTTTTTTAGCCCACCTGAGCTTATGCTCGGTGAACTTTTCTGATCGGAGTTATCCATCCATCCGCCTGTTAACATTTTCTTAAAGAATCTTCTCAAAAACTACTTATCGCAGAGGTCTGCAATAAGGCAGATATAGTCCTAGGGTTGGTCTTAACGAGATTTATTAATAGTATCGTCATCGCAGCAAGGGGATGTAACAACTACCGATCATTGTATTTTTTCTTAAAAAACGGTAGATGATGTTATGTGTGTAGTCGACGGCTAATTGTCATCCGTAGCAAATTGGAATGGGCATATATTAATGGCTATGTCATTTTGTTTTTTCTGGGATTCAAACTGTATTTCATTCTTGAGCGCAAGTCTATTCAGTACGCCTTTGGCATCCTGCGCTTTTGAAAGAAATAGGCTACAAATGATCTGCAGGCTACAGTATAGCCTTTCTCCTTCAGTTTTGTCAAAGAAAACTTTGGCTTCATAACTTAACTTTTCCGTGATATCTATCCCTATATATTGAAAAATGTTTAATATTTATAGATATCCTATACACACTGATTACATTCACACTACTTCCTGTATCCCTCATGGTATTAATGAGGTTGCGTCTCATCTAGGTATGCGGCACATCATCTGCATGGAGGACTTGATTCATGAGATCTTCACCGTGGGGCGACATTTCAAAGTTGCCGCAAATTTCTTGTGGACATTCAAGCTGAACACGCCGAACGGAGGCTGGGTACGCAAATACAACCACTTTAATGATGGAGGCGACTTCGGCTACAGAGAGGACAAGATCAATAACCTGCTCCGCAAGATGATCTAGATGGTGTTATCTGCATGGTGTTGTGTTTCATGCCAGAGAATAAAGATGCATCATGTTATTCTGCGTCTTCTGTCTTTCTTTAAGTACTAAAGACTACTTCCGCGAGTCTAATGTTGACTTCTTGGTCTCATTATCTACATTGAACCTAATCTGTCATTATTTTTATTCAACACAACATAGATACGATACACAGTTAAAGCGGTAGAGCAATCTGAATATAATAAAACCAAAAAATGATTGTTAAAATAGTTAACTAGAAAATGTGTTGAAAGGAGGTGCCTGAAGTGTTAACTATTATGTCAATGGATTATAAAAAAAGAACACATAATTATTACATATCAGTGAAATAGTTATTTTACAGTCAGTTGATGCACTGCCTATATGAATGTATCACCAATATATAACTTAATGTAAAAAAATTTGTGTAAAAATTGTTACGATATTTTGCAAAGAAAAAAGGTATGACGCAAGGCAGAGCAATAGTCCAACGAGGCCTCAACATGTTCCCTGCAGTAAACTATCATATTAGGTGGGATAAAGTCATTGACCTTTAGATATGAATCTGACTTAAGTGGATATAACAATAAATTCATATGTAATTCAGAAAAAAGTCTAAAATCTATTTCAAGAGTGTGTAATTTTCGTAGCATTTCTCTTTCTTTTATGTTGTTTTGTAACCGGTATTTTTCCCCGTTAACATTTTAATAGTGAGATGGGGGCCTCGTGTAGATAAACTTGCCCATCATGTCGGTGACATGACCAACACACAATGAGTCGGCAGAGTCGGTGGATGCAACAGTAGCAGGTGACGTGCCCAACTGAGCCATAAGAATTTGCCGAACGCCACTTCTATAATTGCACACATAGCATTCATTTTATACAAATGCTCCTATTCAATGAGCATGCCAAACAATTCCTGTGTAGGCATTTTCAAGCCACCAAAATCACTCTTTCATGTCATGCTTTGAAATAACAAAACATACCAGTCATCGCTCCTGTATTCACAGAACAATTATTTCATGCCACAACATAACCAACAATCTGGCCTGGAAGATATCCAGCCATGTATGTAAGGGTGCTCTCAGTGCAAACATCAATTTCTTGCATAACTGGGAAATAGGGAAGTGGACACGTAAAACGATCGAGAGGATACATGGAAAGTTTCGGAGGACAGGGTCAATAAAGCAGGAGAAAGATGGGAGAAGGCCGACCACCAGTCGGGCAGAAGCCAACATAGACATTGTTAGGTATGGATACAAGCAGAGTCCTACAAGATCAATGAGACGCGGACCACTAGAATTCAACATAAGCCAGACATCGATTGTACAGATCCTTCATGATGATCTCCATTATCGTACCTACCGTCTCCAGATTCTGAATGAGCTGAAACGAGGTGACTATGTTGCACGAGTTAAAGCCTGCCAGGTACTGGGTGAGGTGCTGATGAACTTGGAGCATGTCACAAGTCGTATGATCTGGTCAGATGAGGCTACGGTTCACGTGTCGGGCAGGGTGAGCTCCCACCACTGTCGGATATGGGGTGATGAGAGACCGGCAGGAACACGTAAGCATGAGCATGACTCACACAAGGTGAATGTTTGGTGTGCAGTATCTGATACCAAAGTATACGGACCGTATTCCCCCCCCCCCTTAAAACTTAAGGCTGGCGACTATCTGGACATGCTGCGGCAGTTCTTCATAACGGATCCACAGGCGAATGGTATGGGCATAGATACTCTTGTCTACCAACAGGATGGTACTCCCGCGCACTTTGTAATTCGCGTAGAGATTTGGTTAACTGAGAACTTTGGGGTGAATTGGATCGGCCGTGGAGGACCACTACCTTGGCCAACCCGCTTCCTCGATCTTACACCATTCTCGACTTCTTTCTGGGGGATTCGTAAAAAATGGAGTTTATGCTACAAAACCGCGTGATATAGGGGACCTGATGCAGAGAATAGTGGAGCGTGTGGCTGTGGCAACACCCGAGATGCTGCACAATGTGTACACTGAGAGCGAGAATGACAATAATAGCTGCATCGAGGCGCAAGGGGGCCACATCGAGATACAATAAGGAATGTTGTAGAACTGTACTGAGAATGTGATGTAATTAAACACGCGTACTAAATAATAATAAATAATAATTCATTTCATTCTAACAATAGAAGTTAATTCCAGGGAGAAATTTAGTCTATGGAAGATGTATAATTTCACTAAATTACTAACTTTAAACACCTATAACTTACAAAGTATTTACTTTACAAAGACAATTTTTATATTATAATAACGAGCACAGCCTGCACTTAATAACAATATAAAATTTATATACCTACAAGGACCATAACACAAGTAAAATATTAAAAAACCAGCTTAACTAAACACGTCTGACAACCTACAACTTGTCAACACGACATAAGCGACGTTTATAGTAATATAATTTATGGTCAACAAAGTGGGTACATAATTATCAATCACCCTGTACATTATGATTATCATCATCGTTGTTATCTTCTTCAGTCGGACGCGACTAAGCTGACTATTTCGTCACCTGTTAATTTGGCTTCTGTATATATTAACGAGGTTTAATGAATAAAAGCTGTAGCCGTAATCTCACGCTAGCTCGTTTCATTGTAGCGTGGCGTTGTAAGGAAATGCGGGACTTTCATTATCCAAGATAATTGGTGCAGAGTACATTGCGCTGTCCAATAGCAGACCAATAAATGGCCTCTATTGTAATAAATAGCCAATGGGTCGCCGACTGTGAGGGTTAGTTAGGAAAATGTGAATATTCGGTCAAGTTACGACTAATGACTAAGAAAAAAGTGCGTTCTCTTTGATGCAAACAAATAAGTGCAGGTACCGGAAAAATAATTCTTCTGGATCTTTCGTGACATGATCTCCTAATTCCATATGTTTTTAAAACAAGATGAAAAAATACCATAATCTGGTGAAATACACGAACAAGTATATAAACCATAATTATATTAGCTGCAGAAAAGTCTATATTCCCGTTGTGATAAGCAGCTTGCATCAAACAAACATGGATTGATGTGACTAGACCGAAGGGAACACTGATGTCACTGAGCTGGTAGACACACTGAGAATCATTTATGTGCCCAAACAGGATTACGTTTCTTGATAAAAGCATCTATTCCTTCTTTACCATCTTCCAATCGAAGATTATCAACCATCGTTTTCTCAGCCAGTCTGTCATGATAAACAAAGCGAATTTGTTATACAAGGGCATACAAGGAAAACTTGCTAAATGTCACATAGAGAATTTGGAGAAACGTACTCAACCCATAACACACTGACATCACATTATAATAGTATTACAATTCTGTGTCAAACAGTGATAGGGTTAATGTATCATATGTGACCTATTAGCTCACCTGAGCTTATGCTCACCTGAAAAAAGAGAAAAAGACAAAATAAGAGGCCAAGGAGGCCATCTTGAACGAGAAGACTGCTTGACATCAAAAACAAGAGTCCAGAGGCCCGAAAATTCCAATTAAGATACTAAAACAATAATGTACAGATTGTGGATAAACTTGGCTGAAATCACTTAATTGCCTAAATCGAGATTCCCTAAACAAATCTGAATGAGACCTACACAGACAATATTTACCAAATGGCAGACCTTTGCACTGAGCGGACATGGAGATGAAGATTTTCAAATAAACAAGTCGCTAGAAATTACCCCCTCTGCTCCCATGACGAGATGCTGAACAAATCTGAAAGATACTAACCCAAGGGCAATATCTGACGAATGGCAGACCTCCGCAATGAAGGGTTCTTGAGAAAAAGATTTTTCAATTAAAAATACAAACATCGACACTGCGATAAGCAGTTCTTGAGGAGATTGAAGAAAAAATATGAACATCGGCAGATGTTACCTCCCCTTGCTACGATGATGATGATACTATGAACAAATCTAGAAGAGAGCAACCCAAGGACAACTTGCAAATGGCAGACCTCTGCAATAAGCGGTTCTTGAGAAGATTTTTTTAAGAAAATGTTAACTTCAGATTGATGGATGGATGGACTCCGATCAGAAAAGCTCACCGAGCATAAGCTCAGGTGGGCTAAAAATACAAACATCGCCAGAAATTACTTCCCCTTGGTCGGATGATAAGCCTAACATATCTAAAAGAGACCAATCCTCAGAGAATCTGTTCCAAATGGCAAAGCTCTACGATAAATCGTTCTTCAGAAAATTTTTTAAGTAAATGTTAACATTGGACGGACGACGGATAAAGTCGGATAAGAAAAGCTCACCGAGCATAAACTCAGGTGAGCTAAAAATTCAACAATCGTGACCAAATTTCGAAGGAATCATGAGTTATACAAATTGTGATAATAAATATGAATGAATCAAACCAAACCAAGGAGAAGTTTTACTGAATGGTATACCTTCATGAAAAACAATCATTATTAAGAAGTTTTTTTTTTAGAAAATGTACGAACATTATCTTAAATTGCATCCATTTGCTTCAATGACATTTCCTTATCAAATCTGAATGAAACCAACTAAAGAATAATGTTAGCCTATATGCAAATGGATTTGCTGAATGGATTTGAACTAGAAGATTTGTGAGAAACAAATTTTCTCAGTTTGCTCTGATGATAAACCCTTGAATAAATATGTCAGACAGCTGTCCAAGTCTTTTGCAAGTACACTTTATGAATTTAAAAATAGCATGTCCGATAATGGGTTAAGTCCTCTAGTACAATTTTTGACTACATAGTGTCCAAAACAGGTTCAAGTATAGCTTTACAACCTTAAGTAGTATGTGAAGTCCAGGGTTGAGCCATCCTCCACTAAAAACCTTATCACCTTTACATTGTACAACCAGACAAAAATTTTACAAACGTTCACACTCACTACCTTGTTATCTAACCCTTCCATTCTATATTTCACAGTCTCTGGGTACAGCAGTTTATTCAAGATCTAAAAATAAGTAGAAGATCTATCTAGCTCACTAATGGCATCCATTCATGTAGCCCTGCAAAATATTTTACCTATGGGATGTTAGAAGCTTTAGGTCACTCCAGTAGCTTATATTAAGCCCATGACCGTACTCAAGTAATAAAGTAATAACAAGTAATAACAACAATATATACATACCTGTAAGCAGCATCAGTATCCACGGTAATCTGCGAGTAGAAGCAGGCCTTGCCCATTTCTACAACACTTCGACTGGTCGAGCATATCTTTTCAGCTATAGCCATCGTCTGAAATAATAATTAAAAAAGTCTGATGTAAAATTGAAAAATGAGAACTATCACAGGCAAATTGTCACAAAGAGACGATGGAAACCCACTGCTTCACTAATGCACTAACGTCATTAAAAACAATGTTTTGTGTTAAATTGTAGCACATGGAATGTACGGGTGATAAGCTCACCGTATTATTTTTTCTGAAGCATAGTTACCAGGTCAACTTCATTCTATCTCACTCTTCAACACCTTAAACTCTCAACTAACAACGCATCTCAACATATAATCTTTCAACTCATTCATGAGTTCGTTTGTAAATATTTTGTAGTATGTACATTCTTTTTTTAAATATAAGGACGGACTCAAAGGAAAGCAACATCTGACTCATACTATATTGATAAGCTGCGCTATACAAATATGTGACATTATATTATTATAGTTGAGACACACGGTCAGCCATATATACGTCATGAATATCAGCCTAAGTGTCAAACATCAATATAAAAAATCTATCGTGATAGGTATAGTGATAGTGATAAGTGTAGTGATAGTATGTTAAAGGGTGGGTAGCCGTGGTAGTATAATTGATAGAAACTATGAAGATAAAGACTATATAGACTAACAGGTTTATTGATTACAAGCTTTCACATAAACACTGTTCTTCATCAGTCTTATTAGATATATCTGGTGATGTGACATTGTTATTAAAGGGAGGCGAGTTAGTTTAATCACTAATTGCCCAATGTTCGTGGCTAGTTCTTGCCTGCTTTTCTCAGTAAATCCATGTCAAATTTTTAATAGGTTTTGTTTGCTTTTGCCCAAGATATCTAAATAGAACGCTATTTTACCTCCATCTCTAGATCCTCGTCTGCTACAACTTTGCTCACTAAGCCATGCTTCAGGGCATCTGTCGAATAAATGTTCAAAACGCAGCATAATAATATAAAGTTAACCTCATAATAATAGGTAATAGTAATAGTAATACAATTATGGTACAAGTAACAGGGAACAAACTCCAAATAGAGTCAAATACAATACTATTAATATAGCGTAATACACATCCCCACAGAAATGATTGCATCAATAATTAAGATATCGTGCGTAACCTTCACAAATTGAGGGTACTGTTGTGTAGTCTACCCAGTCAAACACTAATGCAGTTGCCCAACTATAATATGAATAAGGCGTGTCAAAAAACAGGGGCCTCGTTAATTTATTACCTATAATTTTTTATTTCTAGTCCGATTTTTAAAAAATTTATAGCGATTAATCACAACTAAATTCTACACATTCCACTATAAATACACTGCCATACCTCTTCGTATGACTGAATAAATAGCATTAAACTGAATGGGGAAGTATGTCGAAGGAAAGCATACAGCGCATAGCAAAACACCATCTTAGACTCCACATATTTAAAGGCTGTCGTGATAAAAAGTTATTGCAAGAAATGTGTAAAAACGGATGAAATGCGCTAAAAATCTTCTAAGGCAAGAGCAAACACAAAGCGCACCTTCTTTACCAACGAAAAGCTGTTCATTGTCAAACTGTCTGTAGACACACAAAACATCCGTGTTTACTCAACAGAAAACAAGACACAGAATATTGTCAATGAATAATAATTTACAACGTCCAACATTTTTAACTGAGCGCTATTGTTTTCGTAGGAGTGTAAAAATTGGGAAAAACAATACCCTTTGTCGAATCAGGTGTAAAAATTATCGGACTGAACTACCGCAACAACCTTCTCAATTCCTGAAATGGAAAATCGGGCCTATAGAGAATACTATATTTCAGCAAGATGGAGCCAAAACTCACACAGTTTAAGAGACTACCAATTAGCTTGAGGATATAGTTATGAAATCAGCTGAATTTCAATGGGTTCCGGATTCCCCATATCAGTGAGAACATCTCTAAATTAGAGATGTTCTCATCGATAAGTGAGGAGAGCTGTCACAGTCTTAGGCTGACCAATTCAAAATTTGACTCCGCAAGGTCACATAGTGCATACTTGTCAGCCATGCTAAATGTCATTTCCATATATTACTGGAATTTACTTTTGGATGTTTTGGGGTATTTTCAAACAAGCCACAAATGACCTACATGACATTGGTAGACGTCGTATTATATTACGTGGGTAAATCCGACAGAATTCCTGTAATTCCTCTCGCCAAACTACCCCATCCTAACACCACATCTGTATACGCAGAAATTTAGCCAGTAAAAGTTATTACAGCACATCAAGGCAATAAAATTAAAAAACAGTACATAAAGTAATAGTAATGACTTGATACACACAAACATCAAACGCATTACTAGGTACAACACTAAAAATACTATAAACAAGAAGCCAAAGAGGCCCCCACATGCTCACCTGACAATTGGAAAAAAACTAAGAATACTCAAGATAAACAGAAAGAATAAAAACGTCGAATAAAAAAAGCACTTGGGATGCTAGAATAGAAGTGAAAACTGTCGCAAAATAAATAAAAACCAAATAAACAAACATGTACTGCCAATTATATACCAATGTATTTATTTAGGATGCATTATAAGTGGTTGCTTACTATCAGGATTTAAAAAAGGTAAAGTACAACAATAATAGAGCCAATAGACCACATTGATCAACCAATAAAGGCGCTCAGATGCGGTTTACAGTGGATGCGGCTATATTCAGCGCATACACAATACCTTCGACACTTGCATACCACCTCATGAGAGAATATTAAGCATCTACCCATTTTTGAGACAGGTTTACCCCAACAATCGGGGATAAATGACTTTCTGGGGATCATGCAAAATATCGACCGGAGGGCCGTTTCGAACCCGTGACCTTTGGGTTATGAGTCTAGTATTAGGATATTACAAAATTCCATTTTTGTGAGACTTGTGATGAGACCGAGTGTTCAGATTAATGATGTTCGAAATACTAAGATTAACATGGAATATGACCTTGAGCAGATATTGGATGTCCCGTCAGCAGCATCTCCATAGCAACCTTGTTTGGAAGAGATCGTGCCACTGCGACGGCGGGGGTGGAACAGAAAAGACCAACATTTACTCTACAACGAAAAATAGCAATTAAGTGATATTTCAGACTGATGTATTAAAAATCGACACTCTGTGACTTTGGATAAATTTTTACTGATTAGCTTTAGATCACTTTCGTCAGATAACAAATAAATTTGAAACAAAACGGCTGTACATACGTATATGCGCAGATAGCACTTAAAACTAATATTATAAATATATGAGTAAACCTGATGGGTTGCTTTAAAAATCTTCAAAGATGGTGGTGTATTGTTGTGGTAGCGGTTTATAAATTAAAGTCGTGTGTTGTGTCGGGGGGGGGGGGGGGGGCCATGACTATAAAATATTGCGCTGTTAGTAGTCTCCAGAAAATGTTAACATCGGATGGATGGACGGACGGAGCTGGCCAGTCTATTCTGATGATTCCTTCATCCCTAAGGTACTATTCACGATGATCGCACAATGAGGACGGGCATTATCATCCATCAGAACAAAGTCTGGACCAATATCAATACCAAATGGCCTCACAAACATGTCAAGGATGTCATCGCGGTTTTTGAAACCAGTTAGCGTGCCGTTTTCAATGGCATGGAGGTCATCTTGAGGTCGTGGGTTCGAGTCCCATCAGAGGTTTAGGTTTCTTCTGTGCATTTTTCTACAATTTTTACATGCATTGATAGTATGACAAAACAAGTACTATGATTATATGGATGATCCTTAAGCAGCTTTGAGTATTATATAATTATGTTAAATCCCGGAGCTAGTCAGAGGTCATTCTGACTTTTTCTATTGTGATATCATCTTGAAACAAGGGGAAACTGTCACCTTAATTATTTTAATTCTCAACGACTGAAGCACTTTTTTATCCAGCGCATCAGTCAGCGAGAGGGTCGAAAATGGTTCCATTATAAATTTTATTTTGGATGCTGACAATACAGCGCTTGTGACGAATGATGGTGGGTCTCCTAGGTGCAATTGGTTCTTCTAGAGGCTCTAATGTCGACCGGGTCAAATCTTTCAAATATCGAGGGTTGATGTTTTTGATACAAGGTACCTTTGTGAAAGGATAACCTGCATTTGGGGAACGAAGACAGACAGCAAATATTTCGTTAAATAAATCTCTTAGCACATCTCGATGATAACTTGCTATAACTAACAATATTATCTCTCAAAGAGCATGGTTTGTCCGTTTTAACTGTGGTGTATGGGTTATATATAATAACAATGACAGAACAGGTTATGACTGCCGATTAAAAGTGTTGCGTAAGTCAGGCAAAGCACACTGACTACAGCCTTGTCTATGGTCCATGATAAACATTGCACAAAGCCGTTAGATGATTCAGGTGACTATCTTGAGGCTTCTTTGGCCTCTTGTTCAATGTCTGAATAAGTGTTTTGAGGTCTGTTGGCCATTAGTTTAAATATCTGAGTGTTGTGAGGCCAGTTTGGTCTCTTGTTTAAATATCTGAATTAGTGTTTTTAAAATGTTTTACCTTTTTGTTTTCATATCTGAATGATGACTGTTTTCAGGCCAAGTTCGCTTTATTTTAATAACTGTCTTAGTGTTTTGAGGCCTGTTCGGCCTCTTGTTTTAATATTGAATTGTTCTGGAAGCCCCTTTGGCCTTTTGTTTATTTTTAACTCTTTCAGTTTTAGTTTGTTTTTTTGTTGTTAATGATGTTAATTATTTTGCAACAGCGTTTTTAAGTCTTTCATTTCATTAAAAATTGCCGGTAAGTTGTGTTTACAAGTGTTAAACAAAAAATAAAGCTTCGATAACTTCGAAAAGTTATTCTAAAGCCATGAAAGTGGCCAGAGGTTGCGCAGTGCTCTGATGCGGCTGCGCCTTTCTCAACTAATAACCCCCAGAGTAGATCAATCAGGACTACTGGAGACGAACCAGATAGCCTATAAGGTACAAGTATCATTTTGTGTTGAAATGTTCTCAGTTGATATCAAGAAACATTATCGAATGAGACCCGCGTGTGTGTAGGATCATACAACTTCGTAAGACAGATAAATCGGATTGGATCAAACTCGCTCGTTTTGTCTAGCACGCCCACGAATCTTAGGACGAGTTGCTGCACTGGTGAGTTATTTACAAACACATTGGACGTCTCATTCACACTGTCGCAGTCACACCAAGTCATAGTGGATTCTATATAACTGCATGTTTTCTTATTTGATGATTCCATGTGTTGGTGTGTTATATATTGGTGCTATATACGCTGTGGATGGACGTATGAATGGTATATGAATGGTATATGTGTTATTCATGAGACAGAGCTAGAGCACATTGTCAGCAATACATAGATCATTCATTTTTCGAGAGAGTTACCTACCCTGGTGTGGCGAACTTCGCTGACTGGGCAGCAACAGCTATGTCACAACTGGCGACAAGCTGACACCCAGCAGCGGTAGCCAAACCTAAGAAAATAAGTACAGAACAATTTTAATTATTATATAAATGAAGTGTGTAGATGCAAACGGAGATGTTTTAAAGGAGATAATTAGGATTTTACTACTGTGACCTGTTACTACTAACTGGCTTTTTGTCGCACCTTGGTTGCTATTTTAATCAGTAAAATAGGTCCTATTTTACTGTTACTATGACCTGTTACTATTACCTGGCCTTTTGTCATACCTTGGTTGCTATTTTATTCAGTAAAACAGGTCCTATATACGGTTCTGGGAAATTCTATGATATTATTATAGCATTTAGTGTGAATATATTGTTATAATGTGCACAGTTTGTTTCAATATACTCTTGTATTGACAAAAAGATGCTTGCATCATTTTGCAAAAACTAGTTTTTTACATAGGCGTACTATCGGGATGAACCGCGATATGCGCTGAAAATAATAGGCTAATAGGCACTTTATAAAATGGAAAATAACTAATATAATCACCCAAAGATGTCCAAAATGGCCATACGCATTTTGTGCACACCCATCAAATATATAAATATATATATATATTTTTCTAGATAAAAATGCACAGAAAAAACCTGTACCTCCCATCATTTTCTCGGTATTTCTCTCCAGTTATTCAGAGAACTGTAATGGTTACCTCACTTAACATTAAGTATATACAGTGTATTGTATCTCTACAATTGTGAAAGACATTAACAGGGTATAGCTATTTTATGATGATCGGGAAGCTTTTCTGATGACTTTATCTGTCATCCGTTCATCCATCTGATGTTAACAATTTCTTAAGAAAATCTCAACAACAATTTATCATGAAGCTTAACCACTTGGCAAATATTTTCCTAGGGTTGGTCTCTTCTAGATTAGTAGAGCACATCATCGGACAAAGGGGAGGTAATTCCCTGCGGGTGTTCTATCTTTACTTGAAATATCTCCTTCCCGACTGCTTGGCGTAAAGCTATGTTGCAGATATTGTCATTTGGCTCGTCTTACTTGGAATTGTTCAGGGTATCATCATCCATGTAATGGGAGGTAATTTCTGCCATGTTTGTAATGTTTAGAAAAATTTTGTCAGCATGCTTCAATTTTTTCATTTCCCTGACCGCTCACTCCTATTCCTACATGCTTTAAATGTTCCAGAAGTGTTTTTAGGTTTTTTTAGCCCCATGTTTCAATATCCGATTGAGTGTTTTGAGGCCAGATGGCCTCTCCTTTTAATATCCGAGTGTCTGGAGGCCTCTTAGGCCTTTTGTTCTTTTCCTTTTTTAGTTTTGCTTGTTGGCATTTATTTTGCGAGTTTTTTAGTTTTCTCTATTATTCAAGGCCTCTTGCAATTCTTTCCTTCTTTCCTCCTTACTAAACAGTTAATCTCCACTGGCTGCTGGTATCAAGGCACATTATGTACAAGGTTTTAACAGACGCTGCTTTGCACCACTTGTAACAGTTGTTTTCATTATGTGTACTTCCTGTACTTCAAAGTAGACTGATAACTAATCTTTCCACTTAGTCATGGTCTCAGATGGCTGATACCGATGTGATATCAGTATATCTTTGCATAAGTCATTTTATTGCGTTTTAACCTACGATCATCACTGTGAACCGCTCCTTAAGCATGTCAACATGGTAGCAAGCGAGATAGAGATTCTAAAATCAGATTGATGGAAAATCAATGAAATCACTGATAATAGTAAGTCTTGTCTAATACCAATTCAAAATTAAAACTCCTTTTAACACAATAAACGTATGCCTTGGACTGATATTCAGCGAGTTTCTATAAATAAGTTTTTGGTGAAAAGTATACGAGTGAAATGTGTAAGAGTATAAGAGTGAGATGCAATGACAGCAGCTGATGAAGTATACTGGTAACGAAAGCTTGTGTTAATCATAACCTTTGTCAATAAGGTTTGACCTTCACTTTTCATATTATACGATATGGCTAACATGGCAACCCACATCTCTGCTCAAAATAATCCAACATTTAAAAAGAAAATCTATCCTAAACGCTATCGATAATTCTCATTTAGTGGTCCAAAACTAAGGAACTCAAAACTTGCCAATTAACTACAGAAGTAACAAAATTTACCTGAAACCTGCGCAATGACAGGAACAGGAAGTGACTGAAACATACATTAGGTTATTGAATTGCAATCATAATAGAAAAAAACAAGAGGCCATAGAGGGTTTAAAACGCAAACCTGAAAAAAAGAGAGAAAAAAAAGGAGGCCAAGGACCAGAAGACAACAAGGAGACTGCCTGACATCAAAAACAAGAGGACAAAGAGACCCGACAATACCCATTACGATACTGAAGGAAGACAAGAGGACAAAGAGACCCGACAATAACCATAACACTGAAACAAGAAAATACAGAATTGTGGATAAACCTAAGTTTAAATAACATCTAATTGCCTTAATAAAGATGCCTCAAACAAACTTGAAAGACCTACAAAGACAATATCTGCCAAATGTCAGACCTTCTGCAATGAGCGGTCATGGAGAGATGAGGATTTTCAAGTAAAAGGTCGATAGAAATTACCCCCCTTTGCTACCATGATGAGATGCTGAACAAATCTGAAAGATACTAACCCAAGGACAATATCTGCCAAATGGCAGACACCTGCCATAAGCGCTTCTTGAGAATATTCTTTAAGAAAAAAAATGAACATTATCAGAAGTTACTTCCCCTAGCTGCGATGACGATACCATGAACACATCTAGAAGAGACCATCCCTAGGACAATATCTGCCAAATGGCAGACCTCTGTGATAAGTGGTTCTTAACCAGACTTTTTAAGAAAATGTTAACATCGGATGGTTGGACAGACGGATGACGGATCAGAAAAGCTCACCGAGCAGGTAAGGTAATAATAATAACAATGAGATATATACATACACGTATAAATTAAAATATCCAATCTAAATCTATCAATTACAAATTCGGAATCATAGTAATGTATGCGTGAATTTGGTTGTCAATATCTTGTGTAACCACCCTCCAACATAATGACTGAGTTTCGTTTTACTTATTGTTAGCTTGGCACACTAGAAAGACCATGGCGTGATGTCAAAGCATTGTTTTTTCCGACACCTTTGAGAATTTGCATGCTAAAGGCATGCAAGCATTGTTCTGCTGCTGAATTCTCACACTGATATTGTCATTCAGAGCATTACACCTGGTATTAAGATGTCGTTGTATCCTCGCACGGGTGGTGTGTCTGTAGCGACTTCAAGATCTCTGTGATGTGTGGATATACCAGCCCATTATTACAGTGCCCCCAACACAGAGGTCTCAACTGACTACAGTGACATCCGCGTATCAGTCTCAGAGATGACGATGATGAACGCGGGTGCAGTCTTGCCTTGACACACAGTAGTGCGACTCATGGTTAAACAGCACCTGGTACACCGCTAACATGACCAATGACTGTGTTGCCCTGTTCACAGCTGATCTGTGTGGGCCTTTTTCCCTGCATACTCCAAGCAACGGCTGCGCAATGATTCGTTCATTAGGGTGTCACTAGTATTTCCCGTGCCTTCTACGTGGCAAGGTTTTTTCTTTTTGGCAGTACAATATAAGAGCATAGTTATCCAGTTGTCACGATGCGTCCACTGGCTGATGAGTCAACAACACCCACACCCACAAAAAAATAGCAACAAGTCTCTAGTGGTTGGGTAAGATGAGTAAGAACGATGTCAGAAATTTCTTCTCGATGTTTTGGCAAGAATCTTTGCAAATAGTCAACTAAATTTGTTGCACCATGGACTAAAAGCGTTTTGGGCATAGCTGCCCATCCCCTGTAAAAGCTAACATCTAATTTGTCTCGAAGATTATTTGCTGTACAAACTGATGACTTCAGATCATTTTAATTGCACAATGGTGTCCCCAGGGAAACATCTTGGGCCCAATTTATTTCAGTATATACCGTATATACTCGCCTATAAGACGGTTTTTAAAGACAAAATTTCAATCCTTAAAGTCTATCCCCCGTCTTACAGGCGGGTCAATAAAAATTAACAAAATTTTGGGCAGTAAAAATATGTATCGGTGTTACAGACGTCAAACCGTGTACCGAGGTGTTTACAAAGATACCGCATTCAGAGGAATCTTTTGATGTTTTCTTGTGTTTATACAGACGTCAAACCGTGTACCGAGGTGTTTACAAAAATACCGCATCAAGTGGAATCTTTTGATGTTTTCTTGTGTTTATATCGTCTATTCTTTGTTTGTGAAAAAAGTTGTGAATGTTTGCTTATTAAAATTATTGCTTTCATATCATCTTTTTTATTTGTATATCTTTAAATTTTAGTGTTTTTTTTTTTGCGATAAGAATGAAAACATTTTGCGTCAGTCACATTTATTAGAATATAACGTAGGGTAAGTTTCCCATCCAACTTATAATGGCGGCCGATCGCCGTGAATGACTGAAGAAGGGGTAGCACCCTCAAACTCCACCCTCGACTTATAGGCGG
>WURV02011027.1:0-23819 GCA_011762755.2 Epimenia babai
AGATCAGAATATTTACATAGTGATAAGAGAGCCCGACCAAACTTGTTAACAACAGTATCTACGGATATTCGGTAATTAATGACCGGAAAGCCTTCGCTTTTGTCATCTATTGGGTCTTCTTTACCATTGAAACTTCCAGTCCTGGCATTTGTATCACCGCATAAAATCACCTCTCCCTTCTTACTCAAGTCTGCGATGATAGTTTGAATATTATCATATGGGTCAACATCAATATTACAATAAAAAGGTGAACCATTAGGGGGTAGATATACTAAACATAGATACACATCGCATTTCAACTGGATGATACATTGAGATATTTTGATAACAATGAGGTAGTCACAATTATACGATAATCGTGTGATGTAATTTTTATATTTTTCTCTAAATAGTATTAAAAGTCCGCCAGATCCACGCTTACATTTTTTGTTGTTTACAAATCTATGTTGAAAAAGAGCAATGTATCCCTCAAAATTAATTTTGGTTGTTCTATGCGTGTACCACGTTTCGCAAAATAAAACCAGGTCATATTGCTTAATATATGCAATAAAATCACCATCATTAGGCAAATAACCAAGTCCATTAATATTCCATACACAGCATTTTATAGTCGTCTTAGAAAGGCAATCTTTAAAAGTTTTGTGTTGATTTTTGCCTCTCTTGATAAATTCGGTGATTTTACAGTTTAATTTCTTAAAGCTAATATTTTCTACGTCCTTGAGCTTATTACATAGTGTGTCATAATAATGTTCAACTGAGTCTATCACATCACCGTTTATGTAGGGCTCAGTGTGTGATCGATCTAACTCGTCCTCTCACATGTTTTGTCCCTTGAAATTCACTGAGTTGGTGAAAGGTCTGGGGATAAACGGTCGATATCCTGGAGGATGTAAGGGATTCGCTGGCTGTGATTGTTGCATCCGCCACGCATAGGGATGTCCTGGAGAGAGTAAATTGGTGTTCAAACTGCATGGCTGGTAAACTGGCCCATCATTCGGCGGCGCATGCGAGTTCTCATTGATGATTGTTTGTATTTCCGGCGTTCTATATGGACGACTAGTATTAGCAGGTTGATGCGATACTTGATCAACATCCGGTGCTACGATCTCGTGATTCATTTGCTTCTCACCTCCAGTGTGTTCAACGCTGTGACTTAGACCCTGAGACGCATCTATTTTATGAAGATCGGAGGGTTTCTCAATGCTACAAGTCTGACCATTGCCCAAATTACATATAATTTTACCATACATGATACGGCAGGTGATAACGCGCTGACTTTTCCGACAAATTCCATACAACCTGGCTCGAGTCTTTGTCAAATCCTCGTGTATCAAAGTACGCCGAAAGTATTGTTCCGGGCAGTGTCGTAGTCGCCAAGAATTTTCTGTCAGAAATTTAACATGGCGTCTATTAATAAAACGTACGAGAACATGACGGGTTCGATTATTACTCTTTGCCCCAATCCGGTGTATAGCAGTGATATCATCAGGTCGAAGAGAAAAGTTAAGTAAAATGTTTGATAGGTACAGAACCTTGTGCACGATATCTTCGTTAGGTTCTTCCGGCAAATTAATTATACGGACTGACTCACGGCGCGAGTACTGCTGTAAAGCATCAATTTGGTCTGACCAGTTCGAATCGACACGAGGGGAATCGACCGTTGCGTTGGAAGGAGCATTCCGAAATTGAGATTCTATTTCACTAATGCGTTTTTCAAGACAAAGTAAACGACGGTCGTTTGACTCTACAATTACCTTTTGTTCGGATTGCTGGTGGATGATATCTTGCTTGATGGCCGATATGTTATCTGAAAGCTTGTGTAGATGCCTTTCTTGATCATGCATTCGTTTTTCAAGTGCATTTTGTAGACGATCGAAAGATTGACTGAGCTCTTTTATCACTTTAGTAATGTCGGCAAATTCGCACAACTGTTTATTTAGCTCTGATAGTATGTCTAGTATTCCATCTTTAAACTGTGAAAATTCTTCGACATTCTTCGTATTATCTATAAGTGGTAAAATTTTATTAAGTTCACAACTTTCATCTGATGTCTTAGCACGCGTTGCTGGCGGTTTATCCGGCGATATCGATTGCTGTCGCTTTAGAGAGCAGTGAGTTGTCGCCAATACGCTCTCAACGTATGAGCTAGCGTCAGCTTGGTCTAGTAGTGTCAGGCTAGAATGGGCCATTACAAAGCTAGCTACACGCAACACAATAAACACCAGGCCGGTCTATTGTCTATTGTCTATTATTCAGTACTAGTCATAACCGACACGAATTTCTATGGCTTGGAAGTGAATTTTACTCACCAGTACCATAAAGTAAAATCAATCAGATTATTACGGCAAAAACAATGCAATATTACTAATATGTTTAATAAGTCAGATACCCTAATTATCAGCGTCACTAGACGATCACAGGGATATAAAATTTACCTATATTAATATCGTTATTCACACATGAATCGGCAAATTATAAATTAACATCAAGCGCACGATCATACGACTTCGACACTCAAACTCAGAAACCACGCACGGTGACTCGCGAGTCAATAAGTAAACAGTTTGTTTCTGAGATATCTTGTCCCATAAAGTTCAGTGAATCTTTCATGGCCATAAGTTCTTTGTGTACATCCGCAATGTTTATCCGTTGATTTCCCTGGTTGCCTGAATTGCGTGATTCACGGCCCATTTTGTATAGGTAATCCGTTGATCAATGAACGCTAATTTGCGGGTAACAAAATCAAAAGAATTGCTGACACAATTGGACAAAGAATTCTCGATGGCTAAGATCACTAGGCCTCGGCAAATCAAACAATTATCTACTATTCACTGAGACATGGTGTAATCTAATTATGGAATACATTAGAGACAAATATCAGATATTCTTGTGAAGTAGGAAGTTTTGAACGTAAACTAAAAAATTCCATTCTAAATCGTTATATATAACTACTATATTTTTTCACTTTGTATTATAGTGTATCATAATCTGTATTTTAGTAGTAATGTAGTAATGTGATATTACCACAAAATTTTTTTATTCTTTTGTTATTGATTTAATTTCATTGGGTGGTGCTACCCAAATAAGTTCCCACTTCAAAGCACCTCCCTTCAACAAATAAGATCAACCTACAGTATAAAACGAAATAATTACCTGTATATACATGCATAATATAAAAAGTATAAATGTGTATATTTTTAATACCATTGGTAAATAATGGATAATTCTGTATTGGTGTTTTAAAATTTTATTTGTTGTATACATGCTTTCTTGTTAAGACAGAATAAAACAGAATATATATTTTATATATATATATATATTTGATATGTATATATTTTTCCGGTATAAATTCTTTGTTGTAAGTATAACTTTTCACTACCGTATATGATTATAGGATACGCATACTTATATTGTATGTGTAAATTTGCGTACAGATTTTTTTGAACCCTAGTTTTCACTAATTTTTAGTTCTTAAATACCTCAACCAGCTTATGTACATAAGTTACGTAGAAGGGAGGTGGTACTACAAGCTATTGCTTCTTCCGCTTTCCCTTTCTCAAACCTATATATACAGTGTCATGTTATACTTACATAGCCTACTAATGTGATACTATTGTGTATGTTTTTCGGTTTTCTACGATCGTGTAGTATACAAACACTCGGTGTATATTGTCTTTTGAGAAATAAACAACAATACGAATACGATTTAGTAATGATAGAAGTTATCGAAGCGAATATGGTAGAGGCATTGTACGTCGCAGAGCAGGGTTGTCTATTATATTAAATCTTTTTCTGGTAATGTCATTTTGCACCATGTTTAAGTATTGTCCGTTTGGGGTTGGGGCTGTGAGTGTTGTTAGTGCGACGGATTTCGCAATTGTCGTCAGAGAAGTGGACTAACGACAACGCATGTGAGTGAATGGTCATAGTGGATAACAAAACGAACGATCAAACCATTGAACGATCGGACCAACAGACAGAAGAACGGACGAAGAGACGAACGGACGGACAGACGAAGAAACCGACGAACGAATGGATAGAGGGAAAACGGACGGACGTCATATCTTCCCAGCGAGCCAACGCATTGGTTCGTTATATTCCTTTTAATCGTTAACAATGTCACCTACGAGTCATTAACCACTAGGCCTATATGCAAGCGTGTTTATCGACCTGCCACACCAAATTCCAATCAGGTTTCGTTATAACTACAACATGAATGAATTTCTGTAATATTTATGAGGGTCTACCCATTGCCTCAGGGCACGCTATTTTTTAATAACTTTATTAATTTTCAGCACACGCGGTCTATACTTCACTATTAGTTACCCATATTTGCATATAAATATTATGAATGGCATTTGACAATTTCCCCTTCGTTTATTACTATTAATTATTGTTAACTTTGCTATTAATTATCGTTATATGAGAGTAAAAAGGAAGACCCAGAAAATGTGAATTACACATTTTTTACATAGACAATAGACTTAATACTATAAAGATCTGTCGATATAGACCTGCAAGACTAAGGAGCTTCTGTGGTGATTGTGGATCGTTTTTAAACAAGACGATGAATAGGTAGTACATTAACTCACACTGTCGCCTACAACCGCTCTTTACTGCATCGTCAAAACTTATTAGACCAAGAATGAGCATTTAGAAACTTTTACAAACAACGGCTGGTCGTGAGTAGTGAGTACTAGCGACAATCACTATCTTAATAGGTCTTCCCAGATGGCAGTGATTTTATGCTAGATTTACATGTCAATTATTATAAAGCGGTTCAATAAAACGACGTGCTTTGGTGGATAATCTATTACGAGTTGATTCTGAATGTTTATATTTTGGTAACGTAACTTGAAGGCCAAGACCGCGTACTGCGTATTTAACTGGTTAGACGGAGCGCTGCATTTTCAAAACATACGAGTATCCCCAACTGGCGGGTCTGTTCAGTCCACCGTCTATTTTTGTACGGACAATACAAAAATATATTAAAAAAATCCAAATAGGCTTACCCTATGTCAAATGTCCCGTTATTTGGCGTATGTCTAATGTATGGTTTCAACTAAGTAGACCTTTAGTTCGTAGTTTGCACGGAGCCAGCCGAGTGGAGAGACTACCTGGCTTGCTATATTAAATATGTACAGTATATCGAGTAGACGCAAGTTACAATACACGAAACCCTTACTAAATATTGACGGGCCATTGTCTTTAATGTCTCCGAAGCTTGACACCCCCAGCTGTGTACACGCTTATCTATGGCGCTGGGTAGGACTACACGACTTTGAAAAGGGCGATTATGTACAGTTGACTGATAATCGATGTTTCCTTGTTGCACATGACTGTTTGACACACATGTGCACACGCACGCGAGGCAAACCACGTCCACGCAGGCATACGCCCCACCCCACTTCCTCCCACAGTTCATATCCCGTGTTCGCTTGGTAAAAAATCACAGATTGCGTTATGACGTGCTCTTGTTTAAAAAATAACTTTACAAGTAGAAATTTACCAAATATGTTCAATTATTTCAGAAATTATTTTCACAAACGAGTTTTATCAACTGAAAACGAATCACGACAGTGTACATTTATGTTAGATTGTGTCTAAAGTTACTTCATAATTATAATCAAACAGAACACAGGCTGCATCCTTCATTCGTCTATTCTCGTTATTCGTGTGCGGTCGATCTATACGATTACTGCGTGGGTAGTCAAAGGGAGGCAATAAAATGCCATTGTATCATTCAATATGCTAAGATAAAAGATGTTGAAACCGAAACCCACATAAGGAAATCTGCTTTTGTAGTTCAGTTCTCAAAGCACTAGATCGGTCGTCCGCGGGGCCTAGGTTCGGGCTCCACCAAAGGTATTTGATTTTGTGGGCGTCTGCTTGACTCTCGTGTCATTCACTGATCACCCTGACTATCATTATCAAGGCTCCTGTGTAAATCTATCTATTTACTTTGTCAATTTTGAACAATAAATTTAGAAGACACAAACCATTATATCAATTTACTTTTCTGTTCAACTACACGATATATGGAATCATAAAGTATATTAGCCATTACATGATAGCTGAGTCATCGGTCTTTTATTAATGTCGTGTCATTGACAGCTAGGCCAAAATGCCAACACTCAAATGTATTTCATTTAAATTCCATTTCACTGAGTCATCATTCTACATGCTCCGGGTTAATTCTGCGGTTTGACGGATTCATTTGGTATAGCACGATATAGGTAGTTTCTTATATCGAAACGTCTAATTAAAAAGTAGAATACATGTTATGACTGTAAATTGTAACGCGGCCTGCAGGGTGTAGACTATTGTGAGATAGACAGTGGCTGTCTGGCGTTTATCAATGCCCGCACATATACAATGGGTGCTAGACAGCGACCATTGTCCAGCTAGATATTGTCCGACTGGTCACACGGATCTACAGTGACTTGTTTGACGGTAAGTACTGGGAACTGTTTGTAGAGGGTCGTGACCCCTTTCTGAACAAGGCTTTTTGTTAGCGCGGGAAATGGAATCGATCTCGCAGTCATCTGCCTCGCGACAATAATCACCTGTTGAAATAATAACGTACATGTTCATCCAAAGCAAACAGCGTGTGATATTTTAATGGATAAATTCTACGATCTCGAGCCATGGCGAACTGGTCGGTCTCGACGCCATGCGCCGATCTAGGTGCCTCGTCGTCTGATTTAGTGAACGTTTCCCTCAGAGAACTTTGGTCGCACAAAAATCGATAGTTATGCAAAGCTTGACGAAGGACACTAATTTTACCTCGATTGAGACGACCATTTCGATATAGTCATCACTTACGAGACAAACAAGATGTTGTTCATAAAGTTACGTATGAATTGGATAGTAGAATGTTATCCATTTCTTTGTGATATGTAATTAGTTGCTACCATGAGACTCTGGAAGGTGAAGGTGAATAAGTCATTCAGTACAGTTTTATTCACGTGCTACTTTATAAACACCCAGTAGCAGTAGAATGGAATAATTTCATATATCATTCTAAAGCACACGTTAACAGAAGTCATTGTCCATATACTATTTTTCGGATGTGGTTACCGCTTCAATACACTCCCCGATATCACATTCTCCCCTCAGACTACACCCATCTTCCACGCCACACACATCTGCATCATTTTTAATATAAGACACCGTTGCTTCCTCAGTTTATGAACCTCCGACTAAGTCGTTGTTCACAAACATCTGGTAACAATTCGACATTTTGACTCTGAAAATTATGTGACTGCTCATAACTTTACGGATGTAACTCTGGCTATTTCCTTTTCCTTGTAATATGAAGACTTAAGCCCTGGTTGGTGAGGTATTGGTAATACAGGAGCTCAGGCTGAAAATGATGCTGATGGGAACTGTCTGTTGAGCCCCTAGAGAGGTTGTTCAAGCGATGGAAGGGCTCTCCGCAGCAACAATTGTCTGTTGACGCGTTGGATGGGGTGTAGATTGAGGCGCTAAAAGAGTTGTCTGAGGAGGTTATCTGTTGGGGTGTTATAATGGTTGTCTGTTCTTATGTTTGACAAGCTTTTTGTTGAGTTGCTAAAAGGGTTGTTTGTTCAGACGCTTGAAAGGTTTTCTGTTGGTCTGCTATAAGGGTAGTCTGTTTAGGCTTTGAGAGGTTTTCTGTTAATGCCTTAAAAAGGCTGTCAGTTCAGACGCCTTTTCCCCGCCTTCCATAACAACTGAGTTAGATTTTTGTCCATGAATATGACGAAAAATTTGTCATGTAGTGTAGTGAGTTTTTGAAAAATTTCTTTGTGGTAGAGGAATGCATCATTGTAAGTGCGATTAACTTTTACTACCATTAATAAAGTAGCAGTAAAATGTCTAAACCTTTATGAAAACGGTGTATGGAAGAAATACTCAAGGTCTGCAACCTTGATACAAAGGATAATTATCGTATGCGTGTGCGCCGAGTTATTGTAACTATGAGAAGCTAAGTTGACCTCCGATTGTCAGTGAAATTATAAACGTTGAGCAGTGAAAATATTTAGCGTGCTAATAGTGAAAAAGACTTCGTGTGAACTTGCACTGGGGATAGCGGTCTGAAGGTGCAGCTACAAAGTACGTAATAAAGAAGGTCAGAATAAAGGTTAACGAGATGTTTATGAGCTATGAACTACTGTATAGCTAGTTGCCCCCCTTAGTTATCGTTCCGGTATCGACTATAAACAGTAGACACTAAGATGGGAAGTGTCGAATGATTACACTCCCAGCTCCAACGGTTTTAAATTCACCTGGTTGAGCTTTGACACACTCCAGTTGTCGCATTTTATTATCAGTATTTCCTTATAATATGTTTTTCACCTTACTTCCAACTTTCTGAGTATTGCAAAACCGCACGTGGTTCAGATAACGACTACCAATGTCAATGGCACGAAATTAAAAGTATTCACAGAAAATCCCATACTATTATTGAACACTGTATAGAACAGTAATAAATTTAAATTTTCTTAGTCTACTTCGGCAGGCGGATAGCACTAGTTCACTGCGCCACTGACTTAGTTATAAAAACCATTTGGCACAGAATCTTTCAGTTAATTTTAGTGAACCTCATTCAATTCCCCATTTATCGGCACCTTTTACTTTGATATTTTATTTTTTATTGCACACACACTAATGTACATATTTTATTTTTTATAATGGGTGTCCTACCAAAAGTAATAAATCTGAGATTTTTTGGTTTAAAATTGTTATAAAGTTAGAGGTGTGGGCTGCCGTGAAAGCCATATCGTATAATACGAAAGTGAAGGTAGCACATTATTGACTAACTAAGGTTATGATAGCACAAGCGTTCGTATACAAGTATATAGGATTTGCAATTGATAAAATATACTTGTATACGAAAGCTTGTGCAATCTTAATCTTAGTCAATAAGGTGTTACCTCCACTTGTAGTGTTATTAAGTTGTAACGTATAACTTTAAATTGTACAACTTTTGAAGAGATGTAGTTTGTAGTACACATTGAAATACTTCATTTGTTTAATCTTATGACCTTAGGTAGTACTTACTGACACCCACATGTAAATTATTATGGTAGGTTTAGTTATCAACATCCTCATCATATCATCCACGAATGTTTGAAATGGTATGTATATATAATCCCTGATTTATTCAACAAACACATCAATAATCATACTATAGACTGCTAAGAAAAAGGGAAAATAATTATAATATAAATATAACACATGTGTGGTTGAATATCAATAATGTAGCAATTAGTTTATGTATTCTTGTTTTATGTGTTCTTACTAACACCTGCGTTACTTAAGAATGTTTATCATATCGAAAGTGTCAGTTGATGGAAAACAATAACTGGAAATTTTGTGAAACTAATCCAAAACTAAATTCAAGTACATAAATGTTTTATAATATATATTGTTCTCGTAATTCTGTACTTAAGTAAATTATGTCAGACATTGAATATTCTCTTATCAAAGAAATGATAAAGGACACGAAGATAGCTTCAATGTGATGCTGCTCTAACTCATTTCAAGGTAATTCAGATATGCTAATGTACATTCTGCGCAAGGTATCTTGACCCTCTTCAATGACATATATGATAACTACGTGTCATTCAGTACTAAATACTAGATGATAATGCTTTAAAATATACTTTTATAAGTAAATTCATATTCGTCAAGCCTTACCGCAAGATACGAATTATCATAAAAAAATTGTTATTTCGTGAGAAATCTGTATATAGTTTGAAAAATATACAAGCATTTTCATTATGTTATTTCAATTGGGTTATTTTTCTGGATCCACTTATAAATCCATAACGTACATTGGTTGTCATCATTGGCTGATTAATTCGGCAGGTAATCATGCAAGAGTAAGGATTTTCCTAACTGAAATTATAAATCTTGCACCCTTATATCCATTTGGCTATTTATGCTGCCTAGATCATCTAGCCAAACAATATATTATACCAGCTATTAGTTTTCATGAGCTTGTAAATTTAACTGTCACTGCACATAAACAAATAAATAACGGACTGTCATCTTTATATGGACATGCCCAGTGATACAAGTACAATTCATTGTTGATCACTTGTTTAAATATGCAGAATTTGTTTCATAATGAGATTCAATCATTGTATTCAGGTGACCGGGTATTTTGGTCAGTGAATTTTTTATAAGGTAGAAATATATAGTAAAACGCTGTATAGGAACTGTTAGCATTGGTTTACAAGGTAGAAATATATATTAAAATGCTGTATAAGATCTGTTAGCATTGGTTTATAAGGTAGAAATATATAGTAAAATGCTGTATAAGAACTGTTATCATTGGTTTATAAGGTAGAAATATATAGTAAAATGCTGTATAAGAACTGTTAGCATTGGTTTATAAGATAGAAATATATAGTAAAATACTATATAGGAACTGTTAGCATTGGTTCATAAGGTAGAAATATATATTAAAATGCTGTATAAGAACTGTTAGCATTGGTTTACAAGGTAGAAATATATAGTAAAATGCTGTATAAGAACTGTTGAAATTGGTTTATAAGGTAGAAATATATAGTAAAATACTGTATAAGAACTGTAAGCATTGGTTTATAAGGTAGAAATATATAGTAAAATGCTGTATAAGAACTGTTAGCATTGGTTTATAAGGTAGAAATATATAGTAAAATACTGTATAAGAACTGTTAGCATTGGTTTACAAGGTAGAAATATATAGTAAAATACTGTATAGGTACTGTTAGCATTGGTTTATAAGGTAGAAATATATAGTAAAATGCTGTATAAGAACTGTTAGAATTGGTTTATAAGGTAGAAATACCTAGTAAAATGTTCTATAAGAACTGTTAGCATTGGTTTATAAGCCCAACATAGCGATTTCTTGAATCAATTAAGTGATAAATCAATTTATTAGTAAAATGAAATGAACTGTATATCACCTGGATATAAAACGGGAATCACATAAATATTAACGCTGATACCTGTTGTGTATTGTAATGTGTAGTTAACCCTGCCCATTATATACTTATTTCAATTATGTATGAGTATAGTCCATATAGACATATATAGTAAATACAGTATCAAGCGATGTTTTGTTATCCACTGAAAAGATAGCGAAATATATCCACAAAGGTTTCATGTTTTGGGCCGTGTAAACATAAGGAAGTTGTTGACAAATGCACATGGTTTAGTAAACTTTAGTATTTGAATACATATTTTGGAATGCGTCCGATGACAGTGCTATCATTTTGAATACATACTGCTAAATAACATTTTAAAAAATCGTATAATGTTAGAGGTTTAGGTAATTTACTGTATAGAAATTCCAATCTACAGTGAATATAAATAAAATGGCATGGCATCAAATAAGACACATGCTATTTTTCGAAACACTATTACTACTGTATTGAGTACAGTATCATGCATGTTAATAGTCGTTAGATATAATATTATTTACTCAAGGTAAACACCTGCATGGACTGTACTGTATGCTGTATTGCTGCCTATTTGCATAATGTATATAATTGTCATTGAATCAACCGCTTTCATATTTACAAAGGGTTAGGTTTAGAATTCAGGTTTGGAGTCTTTTATATTAACAGCGGTTGAGAAGAAGGTCATGGTTGTTTAATATTGAAAAGGGGTTATAAATCAGGTTACGACACGTTAATATATGTCAGATGTTAATATATATGTTAGATGTTGGTTTTGGTAATGTAAGGGAGATCAGTCATCTACAGTTTGAAGGCCGTAAAGGAGAACCACAGGGGAGACGAGAAGAGTTGTATGAAGAGATGCAGCAAAGGTTGAGTGTGCAGGTTTGAGTGTTAAAATGGTTTAACATGGTGGTAAAGTGAAATAAGAATATATGTAAAAGTACAAAGGGAGATAAACAGCATTAATGTCGTTATTGATTAAAGTGAAGCTATGAACATGTGTAAAAGTGCAAAGGGAGATAAACAGCATTAATGTCGTTATTGATTAAAGTGAAGCTGAATGAGCATCGTAATGAGACGTATTAGATATTTACTGGTCATATTTTTCTCCTGATCTGATTCTGTGATTTTAGTTAACTATTGTAAAGCACATGTGATTGTAACAAATTTTTATTAATTTTACAGAATATCTGCTATATAAATACAATATTACATTACATTACTCTCCTGACTCGATTTGACAACTTTCAACTACAGAGTTATTTCCCATGAATTCCCATACATTCAGCCAATTTTTCATATGCAGAATATATTATTTCTTCACTATTACTATTAGTATCATGTATGTAGATGAATGAGTGGTCTTACCTCTGGATATCAATGCCATTATGATTTAAAAGTGGATAAATTCTTGCTTCTACCAGATAAAATCCCGTTAGTGTATATTAATTACGTGATCATGATCACAGTAGAAACCCGGCATCGGTGAAGATGAACATGTTTTCTAATGAGAAGCGATGGACCATTTTATCTGAATGGTTTGATAAAGTTATTAAAAATACACATAATGCCTCGGCAGGAAGAGATGTAATGATTTACTCACTCGTTACAAATTAACAACCTTAGTTCAGACATCGTTCCTACTCGACCCCTCGGTATATATTTAGTCTTAGATCAGAGTCGCAGAGTATATGTGCGCACCATTATATTGGCATACGAGGGTGAAAACAAAGGATAAATGTAGTATACATTGTTCAACTTGCCCACTAATTATTGTTTCAGGTCCACGGGTGAAGTTGTTCACGATCTAATTCAGCAGAAGATAGTTTAGATAAATCATCAAAAATGAGGAATCTGACCCAGAAACCCGCGTCCAAGTCTGCTTCATTTAATGCGGGGTCAGAAGGATACGCCAAAAGCAAGTCTGTAAGTTTTTATTATTTTTTTACCTTAGGTATACACTCACCACGACTTTCTGTTTAATTCACCCGAGCGTACCTGGAGAACCATTCTAACAGGGATCATCCTTCCATCAACATCAACTGGTTGTTGCTATTTTAGTGAATTTAGTGAATCTCCTTGTGAGCAAATCATTGATGATCATTATATATTCACACATTCTCGGGCTATTATCTGATCAATGTGTATTCAGACATTCATGGGCTGTTTAAATTGTTAAAATCTGCCATTGTTATGTAAAAATTGATTGGAATATTGCGTTTCTGTATCAGAGACGGTCGAGTTTGCGCAAGAGCCTGCTACGTGCCAAGGCTGCGACTTTTATCACGGGTCGGGGTGCCAATCCATCAATGGCCGAACCAGTGGCAAGTGCCATTGTACCGTCTGTAGCGATGCCTGATACAAACCTCAAAAGGAAGAAAAGCACCGAGAATTGTATTTCTGGGAAACGACTGAAAAGTCCAGCCAGCGCAGTCCGTGTGAGTGCAGGCGCTTGAGTGTGTGTCAGCCAGTAGTATTAGTAGAGTTTTGTGTGTGTGTGCGCGCGCGCGAACGTGCATGCATGCGTGCCTGCCTGCTTTTTTTCATGATAATATAAAAATAAAGCATTTTTCTAAGCAGCCTGTGTACTCTCGAGACGTACCAGTTCTAGGATTGTTTGATCTAATCATGTTCACAAGGCCATGAATGTCTGTGCTGATGTCATGTTTATGTAGTTCTCATCTCATGTTTATGTAGTTCTCATGTCATATTTATGTACTTCTCACCCAGACCCCTGCTGTTTATGTAGTTCTCACCCAGACCCCTGCTGTTTATTTAGTTCTCACCCAGACTCCTGCTGTTTATGTAGTTCTCACCCAGACCCCTGCTGTTTATGTACTTCTCACCCAGACCCCTGCTGTTTATGTAGTTCTCACCCAGACCCCTGCTGTTTATGTAGTTCTCACCCAGACTCCTGCTGTTTATGTAGTTCTCACCCCGGCCCCGCTGCTGTTTATGTACTTCTCACCCAGACCCTTGCTGTTCATGTACTTCTCACCCAGACCCCCGCTGTTTATATACTTCTCACCCAGACCCTTGCTGTTTATGTACTTCTCACCCAGACCCCTGCTGTTTATGTACTTCTCACCCAGACCCCTGCTCTTTATGTACTTCTCACCCAGACCCCTGCTGTTTAATGTAGCTCTCACCCAGACCTGCTGATGTGTTGAGGCCATTGTGCGGCATATGACATTTTGAATTGAAGATCTTTATAGACCTTTTTCTATTTCCATACACTTTATATGAAGATTCGTAATGATATAACCTAGATAAGGGAGCCTAATTTTTTCCGTAACTTTCTTCGTTCTTGTGGGTATTATCACCTCCATGACTGACTCATAACTTGGCGAACATTCGCACCTTTGATCGAGCCTTGTTTGCTCTTTGTTTAATAAATGATTACTGAGTGTTGAGCAATTTCTTATATATATTACTTAGAAAAACAACACACAGCCAAGGTTGAGATAATGAAAAGATCTTCGTTTTTATTTATATTTAAATATCTATGTTTTTATTACTTATATATTTATATATTTTTGTAACAGAACTCCTGTTAGTCTCGCAGTGGAAAATTCACAATTTTTTGGCAAAAAGTCACATTAACGCCGACCCTGGGCATTTCCTGTAGACTTCCAGCTACATAATGCCAGTACTGGCCCTACTTCACCAAGCCATTATACCTTTAATTACCTCATATACCTTATATAATAAATCTAATTTTGTCATAGTCCTATTCAATATGTTAGACTCTTTTTCAGGAAGATGAACAGAATGCCACTGCCGGCGACCACACGAGATCCAGAAAAGATGAGAACTTACCAGAAATATTTGATAGCAGTGCTGCAGCAAAGAGAGAATTCACCAAACTTATCCATCCCATCAAACCCACTAAGTTTTTTAGGTGCATCTCATAGCTATAAACTCACCCTATACAGTGCAAGTTACCATGTATCAGTCGATGTATGGTGTATAAGTCACTGCACGGTGTATAAGTCGATGTATGGTGTATAAGTCACTGCACGGTGTATAAGTCGATGTATGGTGTATAAGTCGCTGTACGGTGTATAAGTCACTGCACGGTGTATAAGTCGTGCCGTGTATAAGTCGCTGTACGGTGTATAGGTCGCCGCACGGTGTATAAGTCACTACACGGTGTATAAGTCGATGCACGGTGTATAAGTCACTACACGGTGTATAAGTCGATGTATGGTGTATAAGTCACTACACGGTGTATAAGTCGATGTATGTTGTATAAGTCACTACACGGTGTATAAGTCACTACACGGTGTATAAGTCGATGTATGGTGTATAAGGCACTACACGGTGTATAAGTCGATGTATGGTGTATAAGTCACTACACGGTGTATAAGTCGCCGCACAGTGTATAAGTCAGTAAACGGTATCTAATTCAGTAGAGTACATAAGTCAGTACAATCTTTTGTCATCCAAAATATGGTGTCATGTACACGATGTGTAACTCATACATAACTTATGAGATACGCCATATCTCTGCTAGCTAGAGCACCATGATATGTGATAACTTTTTATACAGCTTCTGAGCCGTTCGGTTTGTTGCAGGGAACTGTGGGAGCGTAAACCGCTGCTGATCAAGCGACACAGTCATCGACACAACAGCGATTGGTTCAGTGTCGAAACTCTCGACAAAATTCTCAGACAGGTCCTCGACATTTCGACTCTTTACGCCATATTCTCATCAATATCGTAGCTGTTAATAGAATAATTGTGTTACTTTGATAATTTTTCAGTCTCCTCGTTGGTGTGTCTACAATGATCTATTTCTGTTATTAAAATATTCTTGTGAATATCATACCATTAAATCGAGTAATAGTATAGTCATAACTCATTACTTTTGAATCATGAGGGATTAGTGCTACAAGCAGTTAGTCGAGTGGTAGGAGAATAGGACTCGTAACCGAAAGGTCGCAGGTTCGAAACCGCCCACCGGTCGACTTTTCTGCGATGATCCTCAGCGAGTCATTTATGCCTTATTACTGGAGTAAACCCGTCTCCAAAACGGGTAGATGCTCGATATCGTTAGCGGGGTGATATGCAAGTGTCTTTGGTATTGTATATGTGCTGAATAGCTGCCAAAAGCATTTTATTGAAGACAGCATCTGATGGCCTTTAATGGCTGATACTTGCTATCTATAAATGTTGTACTTAATCTTTACCTATACCTCATTCTTGTTAATAAATGTCAGTCACACTTACAATGTTGCTTCTGTATACATTGAACACTTTTGTATAATCACCCACTTGATAAAAAATATTGCTGCTCTTCCTGTAGTTGAACACACTGGAAACATTCTCGGTTGTACGGATTTGACCTTGCCACTTTTCACCAACTGGCCCACTGGCATTGTCAGCTCACATATTCATGATTATTTATGTTTGTGAAAAAATATCTATAAGAATGATTTTCTTGAAAACCAGGCCTGTGATATTAGCACGAGACTGCACATGTTTTTCAGTAATTGATTCAGATAAAATCATGTGGGTTGTTTGGCCTAGATTTGGCCCTTCACACTGCCAACCTTTGTTAACATGCAGCCTACCCTCATCACTCCGGGTTCTGTGACTGCATTTCTTATGATATAAATTATTTTGTAATAAATTCTCATGCTCATTAGGCTGATATTCTGTCTTGATAATTACTAATTATCAAAAGGGTCGTAAAAAATCATGGCAAATTTCAGTTATTTTTCACACTGTGGCCTGTGATGTTAACAATTCCCTCATATCTGCCTTAGATTCCCTGTGAAATAGTGAGTTAAACTGACAAGTTATGCTTGTCATGAACGACATGTTCCTGTTGCTACAGATGAACAATTTTTTTACCTCAGGAAAGAGTGATGTTTGGGGAGAATATTGACATCGTTGAATACAACAACGCTAAACGTATCACACACAATCCCCCAGGGCGTGCTTACGCTGCAGTCGTGTGGGACTACTACAAGGTTACAATGATAGATTCAACTTTAGTGCACAATTCACACAGTTGTGTGCGACTAAGTGTGTGCTGCAGTGGATTTAATTCATCGGTCTACATACCATTATTACATTAGCTTAGTTATTTCTATCATCAGAGACAATTTAACAACCTTATGAATAAACAAGGGCATTAGGTAACAAGAATTGTCTTTTATGAGTTTTCATTGATGTAGAGTACATTTGCCAGGCTAATGAGTATATGTTAATCAAAGATATTTCATTTCCTACATTACACTCTGATGGTTCATTACTGATTGCCAGAATGGCTGCTCGGTACGTCTTCTCAATCCCCACACTTACAGTGATCCACTGTGGCACAAACTCGCCCTGCTACAGGACTATTTCGGCTCTTCTGCCGGTGCGAATGTGTGAGTACATTTACCATTCACGCTACCACATCCACCTCTCCTCTATCAGTGAAAAAAATGATCTGTATATTCTGACACCATTTATTTATTGGGTGGGTCAAGGTATTCATTTATTTGTTATGCTCTCTATGTATCTATAGCATACCTTAACAGTTCTGTTAGATGTGCCTAACACTTCTCAGCATGGCTTTAGTTGTGTTGAATAGACCTAACAATTGTCAACATGTCATTTGTTGTATTAAATGTGCCAACACTTCTGAACATAGTTGTGTTCCTCATGGTGTTCCTCAAGGATCTGTTTTAGGCCCAATTTTATACTCTGTTTATACTACACCTCTCAGTGACATCATCTCTGATTTTGATTTGAATTAACTTCTATACGGATGATACCAAGATATGGTGAATATGTCGAGAGAGCTCTTTATAAAATTGAGTCCTGTCTCTCCGCAATATCATGTTGGATGTCTTCCAACATGCTCCACCCTCATGCAGATAAAACAGATTGGTCATATCGTGGTTTACAGAAGAGCTTCTGTACCTCGCATTTCAGTTCATTTCAATGAGACCACAATCAATTCACCATCTTTTGCTAGAAACCTCGTCTTCCACTTTGACTTTAATTTCACCTTTCACATCCTAATTTTCCACATTTTTAAATCAGGGTAGTGCCACCTATGTAACTTAAAATCAGTTTCAAAATATCTTACTCTTAAGACAACCAAAACGGTAATTTATGCATTTATTACTTCTAAAATTGATCTATCTCTCTCCCCATGAACTTGTTTGACATAATAAACCCCAAATTACTGCTACCATTATATCACAATCTGCTATACATTCGCATATAACCCCGGTTCTCTGACATTATCACGCTCCCAGTCAAATATCGCATAATATCAAGGTCCTATTCATAACGCACAAATGTCTCCACCACAACAAAGCTCAGTCTTAGGTAGTTGTAATGTTCATCTCCTGTCCCACATTACTAGACACTAGTCAGTAATGTTACTCCTCACCCCTAAAAGAAAACATGTTATCTTTATACAAAGGTAACACTTTGTTGACTAACTGTATAAGGATTAACACAAGCTTTCGTATATCACGTATACCTTCCACTAGTACTTCCGTATATGTTAATCCCTATACAGTTAGTCAACAAGGTGTTACCTTTGTATTTTCGTATTCACGACATGGCTAACACGGCAACCCACACCTCTATGTTATCTTTAGTGACCAATCATTTTCATATTGAGCCTCCCTTACTCCCTTACGTTCAATGCTCTCCCTGCTGAAATATGTTCTTGTTCCAAATTCTCTCAATTCAAGCAGCTCACCAAATGTCATTTGTTAAAAATTGCATTTTGTGACTAACTAACTGTCTCTCTGAGTAATGCATCTTATTTGTGTAATGTGATTAAGGCTGTCATTCCCCTCGGTTGCATCATTTGACAGTATTTACCTAAAATGCACATAATAAATTTTTCACCTTTCCTTTGACTTTTCAACATATTTGTGAAGTAATCTAATGCGTGTCAACATGTTATTAGTTGAGTTGAATGCATCTCAAACTTGTCACTGGGTCATTAATTATATTAATAACTCAGGTACCTCACGCCAGCTGGGTCGCAGGGGTTTGCCCCACACTACGATGACATTGAAGCGTTTGTTGTTCAAGTTGAGGGCCGCAAACATTGGAAACTTTATAATCCCAGGTAAAACAACACCAATCACAGATGCCTTCTCTGAATGATGAATAAACATCAGGTGCCAGAGTACTACATATCCACGCTCGAATCAGCTGCATACCAGTATATTTACGATAATAGTGATTCAAGCCTTCCAGGATCTAGTGACGAAAGTCAAGCGTAAAGAATAATAGAATAATTATATTTTACTATTTGAAAAAAATGAATTATGTAATCCTTTAATAAAGCATATTAATTGTTGACTTTCCATGCATAGAAGCTTGTGTTTTAGATATTGCCCACAATCTTGAGAGTTCAAAATTAGTTGTATGTGGTCATAGCTCCATCATAATTAGGAAAAACCTATTTGGTACTGTCATCTTTACTATGTTGTATCCTGCGTATATGAGTGAGTAAGTAGCAGGTCCTAGGGTGCGCAGGACAAACATAAATTTCCTGTAACTTTCAAGTCCTGTATATAAGTGCAGTCCTGCATCATCTTTTTCAAAGTTATCAACATCGAACCCAGCAGGGTGTTGTGTTGTCTATGAGTAAACCTGCATGTGGTGTAGCTACAGCACTGACATCTCTGTCCAGCATATGGCATCCATAAAACATAATGGTTAATGAAGCAATACAATCCTAATAATTAAATCCTAAGTTTGTAACACAATGGTGGCCGTTACTCTGGAGTTGTGGACCGCCGATTATCCGCCCTTCTCATTGCTAAGTAGGGGAAGACAATTTCACTCCGGTCCCCCATTACCATGATACAAGGTTTCACAAAATTATTATTTCGTATATTACTTTTCAATGTAACATGATTGTATATAACTGATAACTGTAAAATGCTACTTATAGGAATTAAAATGATTATTAGAAATGACAGCAATGTATTCAATAATATACAGTAAAGGTTAGCTTGTTGATTTTTTGACTCAAGAAATTAAAAGTAATATATAGTTCTTTATATTTTTATTACTTCGATAAATGTTTTTAATTTACAGAAATGAGGACGAGGAACTGCCCCGATTTTCCAGCAGTAAGTTCACCAGCCATTACACCACTCTATGAAGGATTGATCACATTAATTATTCATGTCTGATGTACGTACCTATCATCATGTATGGATACACAAATTGGCTCAAATGTTTGTTGTCTGTTGTCTAATAACAGTCTACAGCAAGTATTTGTAAGAGGTGCCAGTATGCTCTTCAAGTAATTATTTCCAATGTAGTAACTAAGCAGGGTCAACGCTGAATTTCATTGACACTAACACTCTACCAACTGAACATGGTTGACGCTTACACTCTACCAACTGAACATGGTTGACGCTAACACTCTACCAACCAAACACGGTTGATACTAACACTACCAACCGAACATGGTTGACGCTAACATCCTACCAACCGAACATGGTTGACATTAACACTCTACCAACTGAACATGGTTGACACAGGCCATAGTTCCCTCATTGTTGGAAATAGTTTGTTGTTTTATGAAGCGTATCAATGGTTTTTCTCCACACACGCAGGTGACTTTAAACCGGACGATCTCGGCTCCCCTATTCTTGACACTGTTATCGAAGCTGGAGATGTCCTTTACTTTCCACGAGGCGTGATCCACCAAGCCTTCACACCTCCAGAGACACACTCGTTACATGTTACCGTGTCTTTTTACCAACAAAACACCTGGGGAGATTTGCTACAGAAGGTGACTTTTACCAGTTTTCATCGCATGTTGATTTTAATTTTTAATAATATAACAATGGCATTATACAAAAAAACAGACAACTCATTTTATACTGACAAATACAATAAAAAATCGCAGACCATACATATGACACAGACATAGCTGCGATTTCCTGTAGATGTTGAGCTCCATGAGCTCATTCTCAGTGACTTATTCTGATCAGAGTTTCTACGTTGTCCATTCAGCCATTTATTCATTCATACAACGTTAACATTTTTATGACAAAATTCTCAAATCTCCGTTCGCAAAGAGCTTTGCCATTTAGCAGATATTTTCCTTGGGTTGGTCTTAATCAGATGTGCTTGGGGTAGCATTTTTTTTTTGCTACACATTTGACGCGATATGTAATCAATATTTAGTGTCTACACCCCTGCTAGACATTGGTTACAATGGATTAAGATTGCATTTATCGGACGTCTACCTTTTGATGGTTATGTCTTTTTTGAATTCTTTTGATTTCCCTCCCTGACTGTACTCCGTATTCTTCACCAATGGACTATATCGGTATATGGAGGCTTGTGAAAGTCGTCGCCTTTATTTGTCAACTAAGTGTTTTGTAGAAGTAATTAATGTATGAATACATTTTGAAGATAACGCATGGTGGAGGTGGACTTTTCCAGCTCCTTCCTCAAGCACTACAGCTCTCTATAGACAACAATGTTGAACTACGGCGTGGACTTCCCCTCAACTATCTCAGCCACATGGGCGTCGCCAACTCGGACACACCCAGCCATCAACGGACAGCTTTCGCCAACAAACTGCATGAAATGGTCTCGGTCGTCATGAGTAATCTCCCCATTGATGCGTCGTGTGATCAGATGGGCGTGAAGTATTTACACGATTGTCTCCCTCCTGTGTTATCGGAGTGTTAGTGACATGTTAAACAAATTACAGTCATCCCTTAATCATCCGCCATCCCGGTGGGCCCAACTCAAAAATTGTTGCAGAAAGCAAGGGTGGCGTTTAAGTAAGGTAGACAAGGCATGTTGTCGTTTACTAAGACTTAACAAAAACTCGATTAGTCAAAACGTAACCGTAATTGTAGTCTGTACAGTCTCTATCGGTTAAAAACCATGACTTCATGTGATGTGTCTCCTTTAACTTTTTCTGAAGCGATGGTCATTGAGTAAAGTTGACATGTTGAAAGCATTTTCGTCATCATCAAAGGCCTGATTGATGGCAGTTATATGGAGACCATTGTTCGTATATTTACACTGAATTGAATCTCTATACAAAATTGTTGCGAAAATTCAAAATGGCGGGAAATTGACGGATTTTGGTAAAAATTTTATGATTACAGGTTCAGTTGTATGTTACCATTTCTCCTTGAGTTACACCATTGCGTAAATGTAGAAAAAAGGATATTGAACATTTTTTAATGTTTTATCACGAATTCATTTAATAAACCAGTTTTAGCTTACCTCAGCTTATGCTCGGTGAGTTTTATTGATTGTCCGTCATCCGTCTGTCCCTCTGATTCAAACATTTTCTTAAAAAATCCGTCGAATACCGCCTGGTTCAAAGCCTTGCAACTTGGCAGATAATGTCATTGGGTTGGTCAGATTTGTTTGGGGTATTGTCATCCGATGAAGGGGAGGTAATTTCCGTCATTGTTACCTAAAAAATCTTATATAAACAGCCTAAAGTATAGTAGTTCAGGCAGCGCATCATCTGGAAGCCAAATTAGATGTCCTATTCAATTCAATCGTTGATATTTTATTATTTCACTCCATGATCTTTGTTCTGTATATTCATTCGTATAACTTTTTGTATGATATAATTTGAGGCCATTCAATATTAATAGCATTCCCCATTAACATTATCATTACTTTAACAACATGACTCTCAACCTGCGAAAGGCACTTGTGGGTCCATCGTAAAACAGCACCGGATACTGGAGATATCCTCCCTCTCATATCCCGTACCATACATTTCTATTTCGCAATGTTTTTAATATTCTAGAACAGTGTTTTTCAGGCCTTTTAGCCGTTTGTTTTTATATCTGAATGAGTGTTTTACAGCCTGATTGGCTTTATGTTTTAATATCCAGGTGTTTGGAGGCCTCTATATTCACGCATTTTAGTGCTTCTTTCATTCAACATTTTTATTCTTTGTTTTTTCTTGCTTATTTTTATTTTTTTTCGAATTGTCAGATGATCATCATGGAACTGTTTTGGCCTTTTTGATTATATTTAGCTACCAGTAAAAGTATGTCTAATTTCTGTGCAATTTGTCAAGGTTTACCCTTACCACACTGACATCTGGATATCACATTACTACAGCAAAACAATTTTGTGACAACAGGGTGCTAAGGGTTAAAGGATGAAATGTACTGAAAAAAGTTTTCCCTATAAATATTCACAGTGTGTTGCGTGCAAGACGATTGTTTTACACCACAGACGAGAAATCTCACAGTGTGCATGGATCTGGGGAGCGGTGGGACAGTATGAAACAGCGGGTCACAGTCCAGCTTGACTTTGACCTCGACACGGCCATTCGTCTGATTCGTCAATCTGCCATCAGGTGACACTCAGACACTCACTCACTTTTCAGGTCGTTATGTATCTGTTATGGGACAATAGCGGCT
Organism: Epimenia babai; assembly: GCA_011762755.2. Taxonomy (NCBI): domain Eukaryota; kingdom Metazoa; phylum Mollusca; class Solenogastres; order Cavibelonia; family Epimeniidae; genus Epimenia; species Epimenia babai. Next base: position 23,342 of record WURV02011027.1, read on the forward strand.
AAACATCACAATATCAACATATAACGATTATATTTTGGCAGTCGAGCAATGACTGCCCCTTCGCACTAACATTTTAGTCCTAGCGATAAGGGTAATGTTTTTTTATTAATATGATGCAATGTTTAAGTAGAGCAATGGGAATAGGTGAGGGGGGGGGGCTGATGAAACAATCCACCCATGATGCAATTGTTTTGAAAAGGATCTACCATATTTGATAAAGGATTTACTATATTTTATAAGGGATCTACTACATTTTATAAGGGATCTACTACATTTTAAAAGGGATCTACTATATTTTATAAGGGATCTACTATATATTATAAGGGATCTACTACATTTTATAAGGGATCTACTATATTTTATAAGGGATCTACTATATATTATAAGGGATCTACTACATTTTATAAGGGATCTACTACATTTTATAAGGGATCTACTACATTTTATAAGGGATCTACTACATTTTATAAGGGATCTA